>DWDT01004954.1:0-10778 GCA_018245595.1 Microceris scylla
CATCGATGACAAAACATCGATGTTTTCTAGCTAAACATCGATACTTATTCAACATCGATGTATATCGATCATCCCTACAGTACAGTATGCGTATGGTCAGCACTCGTTGTATGTAATAAAATTTAATCAATAACAAATCTGACGTGTACTTCTGGCTTGATCAAATATAATTGTATTTAATACAGTAAGTGTTAAATTAACTCCCAATGGCCGAAACGGAGAATCCGACGCAAAGAAAAGAACCAACTGAGATAAGAAATGAAGCCGAAGCTGGAGAAGCTCAAAGCGTACGAAATGATCCACCGATATCAGACCGAGAGGCATATTGCAATTCGTTGCGAATGTGGATCCACCAAGCTCAGATATACCAAAACTTCTCCAATTGCTTTCCGTACTACATGATGACGTTCCAGGGCATACAGAACAATCAGTCAAACGTACCATTGTTAAACAACAACTATCAATTTCACGGCCAACAGTTTCCGTTTCAGGTGCCGTTCGCACCAAGACCGCCTCCAGCACATCCACCACAACAAGACGCTAATGCTAATCCAGCTGATGGTAAGTCGCTTTCAACCTTGCACTAGTATGATAGTTGGTTCCGTAGTTATATTTAATCCGAGTTTGTAACAAAAACGTAACGTCTCGCCTGTAATCCCCGAAATGCTTGGCAGAGGAGTGTAGTACATGTTACATTTGTCAGTTAAGTTATGGAATGTTTCATTATGGAATAGGTAGTGAGCCGAATGCTAGCACTCAGCACAAATTCTCATTTCGAGCAACTAGCAGGCATTACAAATTAGAAAATTCCAATAGCACATAATTTGTGGATCAAACCTAGGACCTCTCAATGGGGAGTCCACACTTGCAACCAATTGACCAATAAGGCTGGCAGTGATTTAAAACATAATATGTATGTAAATTCTGTTGAAATTAGTTTCTATAATTGTGTTTTTTATATATACTTGGACTAGGAACTAGGTCCATAGTCCACTTCATGATATGTGGCCACAATAGCCTATAGACATTTGCATCACCCAAGTAGCGGCAAAAGGAGAGGTCTGGTTGCTACTTTCTTGAATAGTCTTATACACTCTAGGAACACTTCATAAGAAAATTCATTCCACATTTAAATACTATCGTTAATTAGACTATTCAAACTGAATTGTGAAAGATTGCCTACTCCCGTCCACTGCTGGACATAGGCCTCTCCAGCAGCACACCACTGAGCTTGATCTTCAGCTCTTTGCATCAAACCACTGCCAGCCACTTTGCGTATATTGTCACTCCACCTAGCTGGAGGGTGCCTACGCTATGTTTGCTAAGTCGCGGTTTCCACTCCAAAACATGTCTGCTCCAGCGGCAATTGGTTCTGCGACAGATGTGACCAGCCCACTGCCACTTCAGCTTACTAAAATAAATATAAATAAATAATAATAATAAATATAATTCACTTTATAAAATATGTGATAAAAAAAATTATGGATTTTCCTTGTTGCAGTAATAAACCGACATGGTGGATATGAGTATGTCATTCCTTCACTTTATAAGAGAGTTATGGCTGAAGTGATTGACTTTCTTCTTCTGTTCATCTTCAAACTATTTGTCACACTCATAGCAGTTGATGTATTTGATATGATGTAAGTTTTGCTATTTGCGTACCTAGAATACCAATGCAATTTTTCATTATTGTATACCAAAACATAGTGAATACAAATATGATGAGGTGAAAAGTATATTAAGGTAGTTTTATAGACGATCTTTACTAATTTTTAATTATCTGATAAAGGGCAGCAGTGTATGAAAAAAAATATGGAATAAAATTTAAAGTTATGAATATAGCTGATAGTACCCAGACTATTTATTATTATGCCCATATAAGTAATGACATTGAATGTTCATTTCAATTCTTTGTTCAGAATCATGAAATGTAACATACTATCACATCTGTATTTCCTAAAGGGGTAAGGTGAGGAGTGTTATACACTCTTGCCAATCACTGGTTTTGTTATTTTTCCCACTATGAATTCCAAACTTTAAGCTGCTACTAAGAATTCCCAATTAGAAAAACTCCATATTACATGACCTGGTAATTGGAGACAGGACTACTACATCAACAGCTGCACTTGCAACCACTCAACCAACAAAGGAATCAGTGATTAGGATATAAATGTATTATTATGTATTGTAATGAAACTAATAAAAATGTATTATTTTGAAAATGATAGAACTACTAGGATACATAATCGCTAGTATTACATATAACTCTATGCTCTACTCTATGCAAAGAAAGAAACAGTTGGAAAATTCCACCAACTTCATACCGAGTCGTGCCAACAGCAACCGCAAACAATAATCAGCTATCAACGCGGTATTAATTTGTGTACAACTGTATTATCTGTCATAGCATTATGGCTCTTAACGCATTGAGTTAAGGTATAGATGTGCGTGCAATAGATAGATCCGAAGTTATGCAAAGAGCCGGTTCTCTAAAGTTACAGAAACGTAAATGACATATTGAGGGCGAAATTATAAATTGTTGGTTTCATTTAATTAAGGGAAAGTGCATAAATGAATGTTGTACCACTGATTGGTTAACATTCAGCTTACATATATATATTATACATATTATTACATTTATATTGCTTGGACTTATGGAAATTGTACAGACAATAATTTGAGTATTTCTATCATTTTAATTGCAAGAAAGCGTACCTTTTGATATAAATAAAGACAACGGGATATATATTATATAAAAGTTTACGTACGTAAAATCATGCCTGTAATCCCCGTTGGGGTAGGCAGAGGAGTGTAGTACACAGCCACGTTTCACCAATTACATCTACGTTCCATGGAATAGGTGGGAAACCTAATACCATACACCGGGCACAAATCCAGACCCCGAGTTACTACTAGAAATTCTAAATTAGAAATATCCAATGGTACTCGACCCGAGATTTGAACCTAGGACCTCCCGATCGGCAGTTGTGCTTGCAACTACTCGACCAACGAGACAGATATAAAAGTTTATCATCTTATAAATACGATTCAATGTTGTACTCCCAATAAGACATTTGTCCCGTAAGCTATCAACATTTTGAAACTGGTATGTATGTAAATTACGAATAGAAAGATAAAAGGAATCTGCCTTAAACCTGTTGCAAACTGCGCTCGGAGACGAGTAATCTGGAGTTGGTGGATTCGAGCTGGTGCTGTAGCTCGGCGGAGCGCTGCCGCTCCTCAGCCAGCTCCGAACCCAGCACGCTAGCCTCCGTGTTTGCACTAACTGTAATAATTAAAATCAAATAATAGGCCACAAATTATGTAGCAACTCTGATTGCACTCACAAAATAAGTCCTTAATTGTTCAATACGTAACTTCTGCGTTTCCCACGCCCCTCTTCCACCCCCCAGTAAAAATATTTTAACTAAGTTACCAATAAACAAACCCTTATCTCTGTGTTAACTACGATTAGGTAAATATTTAGCATGAATTTGTCACGTGGCGCTCTTCGCCTGCCCTGTAAGGAACCTGGCGTGATAATATAATAATAATAGTAAAAGCATTGAAAAACCGATAAGACGTATTCTTTTTATAAATATGAGGTTTATCAAACAATAAACGGTCCACAATTCATTTGTTCTATTAACTGGCGGTTCGTACGCATCAAGTTACTTGTTGTTGAACACAATCAACGACAATAATTCGCGAACAATGTAGAATATGTAGTAGAAGCTTCATGTCGGTAATGCGACAAGCGCACCAACAGACTTAGTTTTAACAAAGTAAAATCAAACTCGTATAAAAATACTGGTGTGCGAAATTAAACTGTAATGAAATTAGCCACTAATAGCTACAAGAATGTTTTATGGCCCTCTTCCACAAACCGCTTTTAAGTACTATTTTATTCCTAGTTGATCTAAACTAAAGTATCTAAAGTCTGGTTTTCTAACATAATTAATAGGAGACCTACCCTTATCCACGCTCATCAGAAAATAGTGCGGATAACTTAGCAGGATTGATCCATTGATCGTAGCTCGACGTAACTAGATCATGTCTCTATTAAACAGTGGCACAGCGGGATAATAGTCGTAGCAACGTAATCGTTGTAATAATACTCTTTAGGATTACTTATTACTAGCTGCAAAATAAATACTGAACTGTTCAGTTCTATAATATTTTACTCAGCATAATAAACTCAAATAATATAAAAGAAAACTAATCATTATTTATAAATGCTTTATTAAAAAACCTTTAAATATTTTATAAGTACCTATTTCTTGTTCATCCTCATAATCAGCCTACTCCCGTTTACTGCCGGACTGAGGCTAAATATTCTTATTTAAAACCGCTATTACTATCATTTCTTGTGGTACACACTTTGATACACGAGCAGGTAGTAACATTATTTATAGATATTTGCACTTCTCCAGTGTGTGTAAATATATCAATGGGGCTGAGTAAAAGAGAAAAATATACTAATAATATTTTCACGAAGAACACAAGGTTGCTGTTATAAGCACAATCCACCTATGTGTCTATACGCATATGAAACGGTGACGTAATGCAATGTGCGACATGGTTGATAAATTAACATAGCAGCACTTAGGTAGGTACCGGCAAAGCTTACAACATTAATTGTAAAAGTAACTGTGTTCCGTGGCGTCATTTTAAAACGCGACCTCGAGATCCGACGACTGATATATTTATATACAATTTTGTATTCATAATTGGATAAGTGTCAGTAATGTATGTATTTATCGGACAAACAGCGAACAATATTCATTATAAAGCAAATATAGTACAATGGCTTTTGTTTCTTTTTACGAAACAATAAAATATCGAGATGCGTATAAATAATTGATTATAGATAGAGAAATCGCTTTGTTCTAGCTAATTCAACGCATTGTTGACACGTACAATAATGTACAAATGTACCTATATGTTTTTCTTTAAGTAACACGATTTATTATTATTTGGAGGTTATCTCACGCTTACCAAAAAAAAAACTACGACGAATGAAGCCCATGATCTGAATATTCTTCTTTTTTCAGTAACTTTTTCTTCTTTCTTCTTTCGGTCGACATTAAACAAGTTAGAACAAGTATGGTCTGACAGGGTGCAAGTTTTAGAAAAAACACACTGCTAGGCCACCTTGATCCACCTTGCTTATATTCCAGGCCTCTGCCCTTTTTTCATAAGTAAACACAGCAACAATAATTATTTTGCATGAAAATATTATCTCTTGAAACGATCCGTTTCACGTACAATGCACGTGCGAACAGAATTAGGCATCTTTATCAAATTATTTAACCTCCTTCTTGATAAGTTTAATAATCTGAATCGAATTCTTTGTAGTTGAGTCTTATTCACACTTGTATACTTACATGCTTGTAAAATAATAATAATATAAGTACATTTATGTATTAATATCATATATTGCTCACTAGTCACCGTAGATATAATGAAAATATTATGAGACATTCCGATATAGTAAAAATATTTCTTAATATTACAAAACACTTCCAATTATGAACTTATAGATATGTAATAACAAAACTAGACTTAGAAAAAAAAGTATCTGCTGTTTTCATGTTTTTTTTGCACATGGAATCAACATTTTTTAGAAACAAAAACTGAAGCGCTAAATTTGTGAAAGATTCATATAGTTACAGACGTTATAGCCAAAGTAACAAGGGGATCATGAAATGTTTATATGAGTGTAGTGTAATGTGTAATGTGTAATGTGTGGACGTGTAGTGCAAGAGTGCGAGCGGCGGCACGCACCGAGCTGCGTGGCGATGTCGCGCAGCAGCTGGCGCTCGGCCAGCTCGGCGCTGTCGGCGCCGGCGGCGAGGCGCGCGGCCTCGTCGCGCAGCGCGCGGTTCTCGCGCTCCAGCGCGCCCGTGCGCCGCCGCAGCGCCGCCGCCGTGGCCGCCGTGGCCGCCGCGGCCGCCGCCTGCTCCTCGCCCGGGCTGCCCTCCTCTGTGTCATTTGTTAGTACCTGCCAAACGACACTGCCCTGCTGCATTTTCTCTATTATATTTCACATCCGACATGTGCCTACGGTGAGCGCGCTTTTTGTTTTTACGAGTTGATCTTGTTGACCGTACTTCGCAAATAAAGGAATTGACTTAATTTGAATTATCTTAAAGTAGCCCTTTCTACAATGGAATAGTTCGCAACTTTTCTTCTGCCTACGATTTGCCTGGATGTATGTATAATAACTCAATTTGATTGTAATTATGTTATTACGTATACAAAGAATACGTACGATTACGTATACAAAGTTAATACGTATAAAAACCCTAATTTTCTAGCGTCCATAAAAGTAGGTACACAACAGCGGAATAGCGCTAGAATAGATCTTCAAGACACCCCCTAAAAATGTAGAATTAATGACATTGGAACATTTTAATTAGTTTAACATCATGTGCTTAACTCATCTGTCATCGCCACAATATGTAGACACAGCTGACAACTATTATTAACACTATTAAATAAAATATAAAACTTTTTCCCAAATATCCTATACCCATGGAGGCAAAAGTTACCTGTGACCCGTCATTAATATAAAAAATGAATGTTTAAAACATTTTTCCTTTAAATTAAATTAACTTGAGGAACTTAAAATTTTCCCAGTACTGAAAATTCTCACCCAAGCTCTTGACGAATTGTGAAATCTTTCGTGACAACGTTCCTTGATTTAATGGTTACCGGAAACCCGTAAAAAGTCGCGTGGGGTGTAAAACAAAACCGGTGTTTATTTCGCAATTACTTTTAAAAACTTCGGCATCGAAGCCAATGTAAGTCCACGTGGTGAGCCACAAGATCTTGAAGTTAATTAATTTTTTACTCCACGTGCGTTTTATGAAATCGACTGAGTCAATAATGGCATCCTTATTTCAAAGAAATATACTTCTTTATTTCCTTCTATATGAAATAATAATATTTATTACAAAAATTGTAAATAATAAATAGATCACTTCCTCTTACGTGCTAACGCTAACAAATCTTCAATTGGAGAACACGATCCTTACATCAAACATAAAAACTAGGGTCCGCCGAAACAGGTTTTTCAGCCGAAACCGAATTTTCGGGCTTGCTCTGTTTCGCCCGAAACCGAAACTAAGAATTACTTAAACATATTTAAAATTTCAATTCCATACTGAAATCAACAGTATTTAAGGTTTTGCATGACTCATAATGGGAAGCATGGTGTGCTTTAAGATTACAAAAAATGTTTAAATATTTATTTGCATATTCTCTTTATACTGACTGTTAAATAGATTTAAATGAAATAAAAAGACAATTATTGAAGTACGTAACAAATATATCTGAATTCTTTTATGCCATGAACTGTTGTCGGAATTGCAAAGCAATTCTGACCGTTATTATAAACATGGATTTGGCATTTATGGAAAATGTATCGTAACAGGTTTTCCAGCTAGGTGGAGTGAAGATATACGCAAAGTGGCTGTCAGCGGTTGGATGCGAAGAGCTGAAGATCGAATTCAATGAGGTGCCATTGAAGAGGTCTACGTCCAGTACATAGTGGACGGGACTATGCTGATGATTATATGCCATTAGTCCCGGATTTATACAATTCGGGAGATTTTGTATTCATATCATAGTTCATTGCAAATTAAAACAAATTCATGCTTTTTTATTCAGTCACCACACACGATAAACGGGAAAGAACGAGACGGGATGACTGACTAGGTTATTTATTCGCACGAGCTGTACCTACGCATTCCCTCATAGTTAAATAAAATTAACTAAATAAAGGTCACACGCAATAACATTGGCATCTACCTATTTAATCGTATGTATGGTAAATAATGTTAAAATAATAAATAAAGGTACAGAATGTAATTACATAACAATCACGTATAAACACGCAAATCCAAGGAAAATTAAAATCTGAATCTAATATACTTAACGTATTTTATTCATCGCTTAAAAATAAAACTCAACAAAATAAAGTCCGATACCTAATAATACCTAAAAATTATCACTGGTATGAAATAAATTATAACAGAAGTATAGATCTAAAAAAAAAGAAATAAGTGCCAAATTACTTATGTGCAAAACACAACCTTATGGGTGCATTTCCACTAGGGATGAGCGAGGTAGCTAAGCGGTGCGAGAATGCGTAGCGAAGCTGTAAAACGATGTGAGTGTTTCCACCAGAGATGTGTTAGACTGCTGAGTGATGCGAGGATGCGTAACGAGGCTGTGAAGCGATGCACAAATGAGCGATGCGAGAATGTGTAGCGAGCCTTTCCAGATGCGAGCGAACGGAGTGAGGTGTGGTGGAGGGGCGCGCGCGCGCCGCTGCTGCTACCAATATCTCGCTCGCATCCATCCCTAGCACACATTCGTCGCACACATTCCTCGCACACATTTCTCGCTTTCTCCATCTATTTTGTACGTAGAGAAACCTCGCTCAGCTAAGCCGTTTCCACACAAGCTATACGGAGCGAGGCTAGGTAAACGAAGGGATTCTATTGGTTCTTAATAAACGCATTCCTCGCTACGCATCCTCGCTCATCCCTGGTGGAAACGCACCCTAAACGCGGGGCCAACGAAATCAGATTTTGTTTACTAAAAGTTTTTGAGAAGCTCTCGGCGGAGTCACGAAATGACAATGGATGTAATTTGATTCTTTATTCGGACAATTGTGCCGGCCAAAATAAAAATAAATTTATAGTAAGTAGCACTTTATCTAATTATAAAAACGGTCACTCATAAATTTTTACTAGAAGGTCATACACAAAACGAGGGTGATAATATTCATAGTCTCATAGAAAAGGAGATTAAAAAAAATCTCAAATCTGGTGCAATATATTCCCCTCACCAATATGTAGCCATAATTAAAAACGCAAAGAAGTCTGGCAAGAAATTTTCTGTTAATGAACTAACATTTGAGTCATTTTTAGACTTAACAAAACTTTAAGAAGATTGGAGTGTTAATTTTAATATAATTAAAGACGGGGGAACTGTTTTATGGAATGACTTAAAGGTGATAAGAGTGAGCAAAGATACACCTTTTTCATTTTTCGTTAAAACCTCGTACAAAGATACCGAACACCAGGAAGTAAGCGTCAGAAATAAAAGGAAGAAAATGCTTCCTCTGTGCGACATTGTACCAACTAATGTCTACATACAAAGGCAAGAACTAACTGAGAATAAAAAAAATATCTTAAGAGAATTATTATCCCAAATTTTTATTCCGATTTTTATAACGCTATTATTCAATTATATTTATTATTTAATTACAATAACTCTATTATTTAATTATAAAACTGATTACATACTAAAGCTATTTAAAAAAAAGTTCCGTAAGTTTAATTATGTTTGCTTTAGAATTTTTTATTCAATGATTTATGGAAATTTTTCTAAAGTTGATTCTGTTGTTGTTTTTTTAACAGATTAGATCACCAAAGCAATTTTTTTTTTATAATTAATCAGAACTATTAGTTTTTTTATAGCAATTTTTTTGTATAAATGCAGCAATTCTCCGGTTTGGTGTTAGGTTGATTTATTTTTATCTGCTAATTGTGAGTGCTGCAGTAAAAGATTAATTTGAATATATTTAGTAGTAGTATTTAGTAGAATATATTTAGTCTTTTAATAAACCAAAAAACACCAATATTAAGTTTATTCAGTTTGCTTATTTGAATAAAGTGACCCAATCTCTAAACGAATTTTCCTAAAGTAATCGAATGCATACTAAATAATGAATATGTCATTATAAATTATTATTTAAACTGAAACAGGCTTAAAACTTAATGGGACATTTGCGTTTATAATATTTACTTTACTATTTATAAAGAACTGACTTAACTTACAATGTACTTTGCATAATATTTTTTTTAAATAGATAGAAATTAATTCAAGATTTTCTTTTTACTCGGATCTCATCAATTGTTAATAATACTTTAAAAATACGTGCATTCATGATTAATTAACAAATTAGTTCTAATTATATGCATCAACAAGTACGATAAGTGCTCATGGTAAAAAATTTTCTTTTGCGATTTCCCAAAAATCGTCTTTTTTGAGTTAAGTCAGTATTCCATTAAGCATGCGATATGTAAGCAACGCAGCGTGACCTGTTCGCTAGATTTTAAACCCTCGTTAATCTCTGTGGTCAAGATTTACATAGAAACTATGTTATGTCACACCCGATGAATATTTAAATAACGTCACACTGTTTGGATGCGATTGCTATAATTTTGTCGACGTCAATGATTGTCCACATGTGCGAAGTAGAACTACCACGAATTTTCTTAACAAATAATTTTCGTAGTTTCCCTGAATCTCGTGTACCAACCGAGGACCAGTATAGAGTATAGAGTTGGATCGCAGTATATCAGGTAATGACTTTGGTAAAACTTCACCTTATAATCTTTAATACTTCATTTATCAATAAGACCTGTTTGTGGATCAGTTGGTGATTCAAATAACTCGTGGCTGCTCAGACGGTATCCTGCTGTCGAGACAGCGAGGCGGCAATTTAAACTATGTATTAGAGTCTAGTAATAATATTTAGACCCAGTGGCGTAGCGTGGGTGTGGCTGCCTGGGACAGAAGACAATATTGCCACCCTCTATACTATGCATTGCATACATTAACTCTAGGGAACTTTTCGGCAAGAACAGTCATCATCATTTTGCTTGCTTCACGATGCTTGATTATTGGGTGGGAAGTTATTATGGATTTTGTACGAGTATTTTGTATATTAAACTAGCTGGTACCAGTCCGCTCCGCTG
>DWDT01004955.1:0-10777 GCA_018245595.1 Microceris scylla
CAGTTGCTGTACACTTTTAAGGTATCAGCGACAGTGTCCATCACATCATTAGTGATGGAGTCCACTTGTTGAGCCAGCTTGAGACATTCCTGGGCAGCAACATTTTCATCTTCCTCACACTGACGTTGCACAGCATTTAGCTTTATCACGTCAACCACCAATTCTTGTTTAATAATTCTGGGGATAAAACATTATTTTCATATTGGAGGTGAGTATGATTGTAATTGGTAATAAGATCAAATATATAAAATATTCATCTTACTCATTTTGCCTGATCAGTTCATTTAGATCTGCCTCATGTTTCTCCAGCAGTACTAGTCTTTCTCGCTGCATTTTTATATCCAACTCAACATCGTCTACAGCCTCTCTATCTCCAGGTAAACAAATACCACCATACTCCTGCTCAATTGAAAGTAATGCTGCTTTTAAATCTTCCGATGATTGTAAGTTACCTCTGTTCTCTATTTCTATATATCTGAAAAGTACGGAGGTCAAATTTTATAATTTAAAAAATCTGGCAAGTTTGCTATTTCATTCAGTAATTGGCAGTATATTGTAATATGAAAGTAATATGAAATATCAAAACTATTATCGAAAGTTACAGTATTCATTATAAGTAACACAAAAGATTTTAATTTGGAAATTTAATCAAAAACCTTGAGATTAATATTATTTACTGAATAATAATGATATTACTTGTGTTATCGAGAACTTATTACCTCATTATTACTGGTACTAATTGTAACATAAGTATATCGTATAGTCAAATACACATTTTCCTAAAAGTATATTAATTAATGTCTGAACTAATATAACGACTAAAACTACAAATCGATATATTGAAACAGGTATAGAAATAATAAAATCAATAACAAGTACCTGCACTCTTCACGGGCTGTCAGAGCATTGTTTTGATCCAAGTTGTTGTAAAACCAACGCAAAACATCACCAAATTCCGGATCACATAGCATCCATTCAAAAGACTTGTTATAAGTTTCCACACCTAAGCTATGAAGAAACGGTGTGAACTGCTCATCGCCAATGTTACTTAAATCGTTCATTTTTTACTAGAATTAATACATTAATATAATATTTACTATTTACTACTAACAACACCGTTACACTTATGTTTACCGATTTGAATTTTGATTTTAATAGAATGACATTTGTGACAATATTGCCAGTACTGAGTCAATAATCTATAAAACTATTAGGTTTTTTTAAATCGAAATATTTTAGATGTTATATACAAAAGACAAATCGGGGTTATTTTTGTAACTAAAGATGTCCTAAGAAAAACAAATCAGGAGTTTATTGCTTCAAAAACCTACCAATTTATATGTTCTCAATGTGTACTAGATGTCGCTACTTGGATCATATCGTAAACTATCTAGATATTATAATTTTCAGTCATTATTAAAAATACATATATTTTTTGTTTTATTGCATAGAAATACGACAATACAGATGCCCAAATTCATTTTCTTTATTATATAATAAATACAATTTTTCTAAATATTTTACTGTACTTACTGTTATTACTATCTAAATGATAAAAAGGCATGGGATTGAATAAAACGTTTCACCAGGCTGTCTCTAAACTGACAGTAGGCTGATATTAACACACACGATGGCAGTCACGTGTGTTATATAATCAGACTGTAGCCATACTGTAACATAGCTAACTTTCTTCAAATTTTGTTATTTAAAAGAGTGCTGAGAGTTTTTTTCTCCGGCTTTTTTCTCCCGGTCTACTATAACCTGAGTATAATATATGTATAACTAAAACATGACTTTCATTGAGTATATGTATATGCCTTATGATGAATAAAATAATTTGAATTCGAATTTGAATTACTATCCGATTGTAATATTATTTTTCTGAGCAACTATATTTACTTTAATAAATTCCGCAAACTTTTATAATTCAGAAAGTGCATTACCGTTTTGTTTTATTTCCATCTAATATATATTTGTTAGGTATGTAATAATTATTTTCTAATAACGCTTATAACTTATTAATAGAAAATTAGGATTTTCATTAGGTACTATTTATATGAGCAAATAAAAACCTTCACAGAGCATTTAATAATATAAATCTCTAAAATATTTTTGTTTCGTCATAGTAACTAAGGACCTTCCTGCAATTTTTTTTTCGAGACTAATGCAATTTACATGCATTGCCTATAACCAATCATACTTAATTGAAAATAACATAGACTTCGTTAATAAAAAGATTAAAGCTGCCGGCAGATTTTTTCCATCGTACCTACTTAAAATGTATTTAAAATATCATGTATCAAATTTAAGACGCAAAAACGACAACTTTTATAAGATGATTGAATAATTTATAACCAATTTGGATGGATAAGATCACTACGTAGATCTCACACGAATGTCGTCAGTAGTTGATGAAAGGACAGTAAATCATGCGTTTCGACTGACACCAGGAATGGAGGAAGAGTGGACAATTGGACGATTAGCCAATTCAGGAGCCCCTCGGTTTTGGCATATCCTCGCACTTGAACGTTGCGCAAGTTCAAGGTCGTGATCTTGTCATGACACTTGCTAGAATCTGCGGGGTTCATCGCTTATACGGGTGGAAGGCGTGCAAACGAACATCGTATAGCCATTTCATCTTCAATCTCCTTGTTCTTTCATCTTCAATCTCCTTGTTCTTTTCAATAACTTTGACCATAATATAGTTCATAGACATAGTTGTCATAATTCGTGTCATGTTACTCATTTGTAAATTTACAAAAATGATCTCTTTAATAATGACTGCCTCCTTGTTCGAGTGGTTACAGACGTGACTGCTGATCGAGATATCCTCGGTTGAAATTGGAGGGTGCTATTAGAGTTTTCTAATTTAGAGTTTTTAGAAGTGATTCGCAATCTGGAATCGTACCCGGTGTAGGCTCACCATCTATTCCATGGGACTTAAACATAACTGGTGAAACGTGGGAGCTTACTCCACTTCTCTGCATACCCTTTCGGGGATTATGGACGTGATGTTACCACACAATAAGAATATAAAGAAATATCGTAGGCGGTGTCTAGCGTTGTTGAGATCTGCCTCCGTGGCCGGCGGACAAATATTTCTCGAGCTTTCTATTATATTTGTTTCCACAGGTTATTTCGATTCGTATAATCTTTTCATAGTTTAATATGTAGCTGTGAAGGAAAACATTGAGTTCTCAGACTGGAAAATTTCGTTAAATTTAAAAAAGAAACATCACACTTTATAATCACCGAAAGAGTGTAGTGCATTCTCACGTCTTACTAATTTAAATTAAAGTTTAACTATTCATATCATAATAATTATAGTCATGCTTGCCATCACAGGTTGCTAAGCTAGTCTATGGGTTGGTAGATTTTATCTTTAGGGAAAGGAAACTTTAAAGAAAACTTGTATACTTTTCCTAACGATATTTCCTTCATCCATAGATAAACTAAAAATCAATAACATATTGATCAATATGTTACGAAGGACAACGCTATAAAATAAAAATATGAAAATATTTTTACACGGCACCACTACTGAAACAGTCGTTCGGTGTAAAAACAGAAAAATAGTAATGGCATAATAAAAATGTAATCACCAAACACAATTTAAAAATGACATGAAATTTCAAATTTTAAACATAAAACAACATCAATCGTTTTTGATTAATTACCTAGTTGACATGCGCGAGTGGAAACGAACTCAAAATTCTGTCGAGTAGGAAGTAGGCGACATGGAGTATCCTTGAAAGCGGCTCACAGCGCAAAACGCACGTCGTTCCCGCTAGTAAAACAATAGCCAGTCAGTCTATGCCTCATCCCACTAAATTCGCGAACTATTAACAACATATGCTCTATTACAAAGCCATAGAGTTCAAAATAAAAATGTCGAGAATATTGAAAGCGATGTATACCGTGTCAACAGTCATTCAGCCAATGGTTCTTCAGTCTCAGCTATATGAATGTCTGGTACTCGATACTACTTTCTAAATGTGATTGTCATTTTTATATAATACATGATATTAGGTATCGTTAAAAGTAAGTAAACGCTAACGATCTGCAAAAATTAGTAAAAGTATTTTTTTAGTTTTATGTGCACTCACGGATGTGATAAAAAATAAGTAAAAATAATATTTTTTTTCGTACATATGTGTTTTGCCCAGTATTTTTGAACTATGCAAATTTCCATTTGGCATAGTTCCAAAAATACATGCATTAAGTACCTACCTACTTAATTTTATTGTTTTTTTAACGGAATACTTTCTGTATTATTGCTTTTTGCAATGTTAATTTAATTTTAATAAAAATGTAATCCCATCTTTCATGAATATACTACCTACATTATAAAAAATTAGCCGTCACAGGACGCCTGGCAGATGTGAAATATCGAAATTATTTTGTACAGGTCGTATGCACAGATTGTGATAGAAATGTATATTAACAGATTGTGACAGAAACTAAATAGGTCATAATGAAAAAATAAAATATTACGATTTTTTCCAGAAAATGATAACTGCTTATGTAATAAACATTTATTTTCCTTAAATACAAAAATAAAAAATATAGCGTGGCGACGCATCGCCACGCCGAAAATCGGTTTCATCCGCTAGGATAAATGATGTTTCACATCAAAAATATTATCAAATTGATTTGACTGTGACTATTCATTAGAATGAATACACTAGTTATACCAAACTTTTTATGTCAATAAAATTATTTAACCTTATAAAAGAACAGGAAATCACACATTTAAAAATAAAGATACAGACATAATCAATGTGTAAAATACGATTGTTTATTTAAACAGTCAATTTAAACTATTCTTGACCGTGTTAAAGTTAACAGTAGGATCTATTTAGGCTATAATATAAACCCGGCGCGGTTACCGCGGTATGTCAGGGTGTCAGTTTGTTTGTGTAGGACAGCCCACGCACATTTCAAGTGCAAGTGAAAAGGAAATACGTGGAATCGTTATTACGTCTAATTATTATATCTAATAAAATTTGTGTTAGTATATTTCCGTGTCTTAAAATTGTTTATCAAAGTTATGCATGTAGTGAATACTATTACCTATATTCTTTAGAAAGTCAATCAAATGCCTAAACCATAATCATAAAAAGATCGATGGTGATATTATCATCATCAATTTGTAAAGTCCACTGCTGAACATACCCCTTCCTTAAGGGATTTTTTGTTCATAATCCCCACACGGGGCTTTCGGGTTGAGATCGCAGAGCTTAGCTTCTCGCACCGCCTACACTGGTGTCCGTTAACGGCAGGACTCATACCTAAACCCTTACTACGATAACCTATATACCAAGGTTCAGGGGATGTATTCCTTCTTCGCTCCGACACGATCATACATTTTTTATTATTATTAACGCCATATCTATGACATTTCACCAAACTACGGAATATTTCACCATTATTCTCTAAGCCTTGAGAAGTCAATTTTAAGATGCTCTTTCGTCAAGATTTTGCCATCACGGGAAAATAAAATCTTTTAGTTGGATTAAATATCATTCGTAGCAATCTCCACACCTTTTTGTACCGCACCTAACATTGTTTGTTAACTACGACAGGATTATCTTGCTGACGTCCAAACGCCTGACAAAAGGATCCAAACAGACTCACTGTACCCTCTCTCCGATCCCTCTGGACAGACAGCCTTTGAAGATAAACAGTCCTAAATTAAAAATAGTGACATAACGCTTTTGTATATAAATAAATTTAAAAACCTCTAAAAGCTTTTAAATGTCCCGTTAGTACGAGTACGTTCCATTTTGGTTCTAATTCCATCTTCTTAATACACTTTTTCTTAATAAGAAATATTTAAAGCAAAAATAATTTATTAGTGCTCTTCCGGTTTAAAATTTATTTAGCTAGCGATTAATTAATGTTCATATTTATAAAGATTCCATAGTTCTATAAATCGCTCGACAGGGGACGCATCTGTGTCTCTTAGAATGTCAGCGCCATGTTAGTTTTTTTGACACTTCACTTTAATCTATTTTTGGTAAAACCCATTACGTAAGTTCACTATAATAACATAATAAATTGGAACTATTTTAAAAAGCACATTTTCGTTAAATAATGTACTTAATGTTAGAGTTCCGTATATTTAATAATGTTATTTTACGTAGGCTTTTCGATAGGTATTAAGAATTTTTACCATTATGATAGTATTTTTTGTTAATGTAACAAAACGGTTTTTTTTATTCTTAAAATAAAACGTCATTTTACAACAGCATTTCATAAAAAGTGATTAACATCCCCGAACCACGCATCCTTATATAATGTCAGGTGTAGTTAGTCCAGGACCAATATAGTACCTAGAAGGTTGAAATTAATATAACTAAGCTATGAAAGCTACATTTCGTCATATAATTTTAATTCTATTCGGCACTGACTGTGCTTTTATGTCTAGAAATAACATTGTTACAAAATCAAATGCATTTGATGTGCCACAACACAAACAATTAAATATAACAATGTCATAACAGATATAACATGTCACTGTTACATTAAAGATAAATCTTTGTATCCCTTTTAGAAATATCGCGCTCACGGATCGGAAATTTTGTATAGTTAAACATTAAATACACAGAAGGAGCGCTAAAAATGTATAAATAATATGTTAAAAATATATTGCATATATAACATATAAAGATTTACTAACCGCTACATTGAAACCAGTTAAAACTATAGAACCTATGTTATGATGCTCCAAGAATACCTCAAAAGCAAATTCAT
The DNA here is from genome assembly GCA_018245595.1 of Microceris scylla. NCBI lineage: Eukaryota > Metazoa > Arthropoda > Insecta > Lepidoptera > Hesperiidae > Microceris > Microceris scylla. The sequence continues at coordinate 6,757 of DWDT01004955.1, forward strand.
TCAACATGTTCTATGCTTAGAGAATCGGTGAGGCTAAAGATATACCTATGTACACCATTGTAATAAAATGTAAGTCCAAAATAAAAAACTGTAGTCCAGATGCTCTAACCGAGGTCAATGCTCGTTTTAGACTTCTAATGCACATTGTTAAAATAATCAAGCCGCGAAATTACTCTAATTAGAAACATGGCACAGTTACATTTGCAAACAGACACGCAGTTCCAATTAGTACTAACAAGTTGTTTTTCAAAATTTATCCTTATTCTACAGATATTAATTACGTCTTAAAATATAATCGATTTTTAGCACAGAATACCTTTTAAGGATTATCTTTTAATTAGTAATACTGGTATGTTTTAAAGATTGATCCTTGCTTTTTTGCACGTATTTAAAAAGTTAATCAGTCGATTTTTGATTAATTGTCAAGCTACATGATAAAACGTTTAGTTTTTTAGTCTACCATATGTCGAAAGTCCAACCTGGAACATTTTATACTATAAAACTAAAGATTTAAAAAACACTACACAAGGTAAGGTCACTGTTGACGTGATTTAAAATCAGGGAATCATTAACCATAGGTGGTAGTACATTTTTATTGAAATAGATCTACGTACCTCTTTATTATATAAGAATAACATATTGATGAGTATGTCAATGGATACGATAGGTATATGGTTAGATATCTACACCATATGAATGATACAAGTAAAAAGGCAGAAGAATGATCTAATATGATACGTGTATCAAAATTCACCAAACTGTACGATTGCTTCTCGAACTTTCTCGAATGAAACAAACAGGATTTACTACATAACGATCGCATGCCACTAAAATATTTCAACTGGGAAAAACTGTGTTTTTGAACATGAAAAATTTCAAATTAAAAATCTGTTTTACAAGCAAAAGTGTTTTTTAAATGCTACCGACGTGCATGTAAGTAAATTTGCATGAAATGAAAGGTAATTTAGCAACAGGGCTCGCGTGACGAGAGCTCGTTAAAACCTAGGTACAGACCTTAGTCATAGGGTTTCCCTGCAGTACCTAACGCGACTGGGAAGTACGGTAAGGGATATTTTATTACTAATTAGCTTTGAACTTTCCACGTTTTAATGCTATCAATTTACTTCCCTTCATTTCGACCCTACCTGCTGTTCCCAGAACTAAGTAATACGGTCAGATGGAAAGACGACATATGGTAGTTTCTCAATGATATTGTAGCTTTTTATCATATACATGACTGGTCCGTTAGTCCAGTCGTTACCAAATCTGGTTGTTGAGTCGGGAGTTGTAGGTTCAATGGAGACTGCGACTTGCAAAGGTCCAGCCTTCGGTTCGCCTTCCAGCTGAGTGAAGTGACGATGTACGCAAAGTGGCTGGCGGGAGTTAGATGCGAAGAGCAGCAGATCGCGGTCATTGGCATGCTACTGGAGAGGCCTATATCCAGCATTGAACGGGAGTTGGCTGATGATGGTGATATATAAGTATATACGTTATCTCTGGTTACCAAAGCATAGGCTTTGAGCTTGGGATCAGATCATGCGTCGAGATGTTCCAAGACAATAATTTACGAGTTATAGAACAAGTTTCGTTACCATTCGACGCGCTGACGGGTGCCGCAGAAACAGGAAGCCATACTATAAATCACAATATAGCGTTGATTGTCCAACGGACATGCGGACGAGACGATATATGTCTCCTGTTATTGTATATCGCGTATGTTCATAGTTTCAAGTACAATGGTAGTATACCTATATGTATTGATCGCGGAAATGTGATATTGTTATTGTATCATCACGTTAGGACCTTTACGGCGTTGACAGAGAGTCCCGAATATCAGATATCTGAATTCTTACACCTGGCGTGCTTCGTCCACATTCAACACCTCTTCAATTTTTTCAAACCCTTTTACCGTTCCAATGCTGGACACGGATCCCCTCTTAAATTGATAAAAAACTGATCTTTAAGGCGTGTGAAGTCTGCCAACTCGCGCTTGACTAAAGTGGTAGACTATGGTCTAAAACCCTCTCATTCTGAGAAGACTCTTTTTATATAGGCGTGCCGATTTCAAAGACTTAATCTCATTTATCATGGAAATATAATAATATATAGTTAAAAACAATTGAGAGATAATCGTCAGATCTCAAAGTAGCCTGAACCTATGCTATAATAACCAAACAGATGTTAAAAATACAAATACCCATTCATAAATTCGTGCCTCTATAGATAATTTTGTATTTACACAGACCAAATACTCATGTTTATAACTCAAATATGTGTGCTCCTTGAGAATTAAACTGACAATTTCCGGTCCCACCTACGAGTATAAAAGTCTGGAGTCTACACCAGCGAAACAGTCATATATTTTGTTACTACACCTTTGTTGACCAGAGATATCGAGTTATACTTGATGGGTTAGAAGTCGCCAAAATAGGCGTTCACATATGAATAGAGTGATGAATTTGAAAGAAGCACGGCAGGTCTGCAAGGATAGAGATATTTGGCATTCTGTGCTCTCTGCCTACTCTGGAAGGGACCTAGCGCGAAGATGTATATGTAAGTATGTTATTTGACATGATTACATGACATTGTTAAAAGTATTACATTCTCAATATATGTATATACATATATGATGGTAATCATGTGTCTGTTGTGTACTTGTGTGTATGAGTGTGTGAGGATGTATATTACATATATAAATTTGTCATAAACATCTTATCATTAGTAACATCGTATAAAGTGAGCGGTCTACACATAAAAATGACTGTTGAATCTGGCCCCTTCAGAGGTTATCTTAGCCAAATGCATCAGAAGCGCCGGCTATTGTCTAAGTGTGTCAATAGACCGATGCACGGAAATAGACAATGCACTCAATGATCAAGAAACGAACACATGTTGTGTTGTACCCTAACAAGCTGGTAATATTTAGACCCGTGAATCACATCAGCATCATCAACCCTATTATCTAAACCTAAGTTTTTATGATCCCGTACTAAATCTACGAATTTGTCAAATAATTTATGTATTGCACTTATAATAATATCAGTTACTTTTTGAAAGTATTAGAACAAAATTTTAAACACAACGTAAAGTAACACAACGTAACCTTAAACGTAGCTTTAAATAAAATTTGAAATAAGATGATTTGAAATGAAATGATTCAGCAGTTACGTTTAAGCCCCATGGAGTATGTGGTGAGCTTATTTCCATACACCGGGCACAAATCCAGACTCGGAGTCACTACTAGAAATTCAAAATTAGAAAAATCCAATAGTTCCCGAGCCGGGATTTGAACCCAGACCCTCCCGATCGGTAGTCGCGCTTGCAAGCACTCGACCAACGAGGCAGTCAATAATGTTAATAACATATTACTTATGTAATATAGATATGCATATCCATATTATGCAATTCAATACATGTTTTGTGCTTATCTGTGCGATCGTCCTAAAATGAACTCCCGCCACAGATAACCACAGACAAAATATTGGCGCCAATACAAACAAAATGTATACGCTAAACGAGGTCCGACCGCCAAAAGTCATTAGAGTAACTTTTTAAAACATTCTAAACCGTTTTTTATAATATGGTCGGCAATTATCTCGATATGCGGTTTTGTAAAATACTTTTTACACCACATATTTTGTAGTTTTTTAGAATTGTCAAATTTATATAGCGTATATAACGAAATCTGCGCGTATGGTAGATAAATATATAAAAACATATTTCTGTGAAGCTTTAGTTCATGTAGAGAATAATATGGTAAAACAAATCTTCTTTTGTTACTTGATTGTGATTTATAATAATATAACAAAGTAATAATATAACAAAATGCTACTCCTAACTAATAAAATATGTATACGCAGTCAAAGCTCATCATCTGCGGAATCCTCTGCGTAGTCAACTTTGATTGCGACTTTGCGATATATATGGACTAAAATATATAACCTATGGTAAGCAGTGATAGCCTAGTGGTTAAGAATTCAGCCCCTCACTCCGGGGGTGCCGGGTTCAAACCCACGGCGCG
>DWDT01004956.1:0-10777 GCA_018245595.1 Microceris scylla
TCAATTTTCTGGTGGCATATCATTACAATAAAAACGTTGAGGTTATAAATAAAAGATATGAGAGGTTGTTGATCTAAGAAATATTTAGGCATGTTGAAATTATTTCTCACTTATCCGAGTTGAGTAGAAAAATAAATTGTGTGTTTACATTTTTCATTATTGTCAAATGCCTATAGAAACCATGTTTAAAGTAACATATAAAAATAACTATATGTAACGTATTTTAGATTCAAAAGTGTACAAAATGTTTGTGTCCTTAAAAAAAGTAACCGGTCCTACGAATAATATAAACGCAACCTAAATTGGGCGAACATAAAATAACCCAACAAAACTTTATTGATAAAATGTCACTTAGGTATAATATTGTATTTATGTATTAAACAGTTTTATTTTGGAAGAGAGTATATAAAGGGAGATAAAAGAAAGGCATATCTAATTAAGGTTCCGCTTTTACAATAAATCTGTAAATATAATCAATACAAAATCTTAGAATGTCACCAAAATTAGCTAAAAATATAATATTGAAGTTGATCGACACGTACATATTTCCTGTAAGGTAGGCTAGTGGCTAATTCTCTAGATATGTAAACGAAAATTTAGAAAATATATTGTGTTTTCTAATTGAATAATATATCTTCATTATTAGACATTAGACATTCTTCAAGTTGTTGCTTTAAATAAATGTATTGCTGACAAAATAATGAATAAAATAGTATTATTAGCAACTTGATTTGGTGCTGCCATCTAGTGAAAGCAGTTGTACACAAAGCAAAATCATGGAGTGTGTAGCTCTCTGTAGTTATAAAACTGCACACTAGATGTCGCATTTTACGTTTGTTCATTGCAGGCGGCAGCTGTTCAAACAGTTGTAATAAATGAATTGCGAAGATAAATTTGATAATGTTATCATAACTTCAGCTTAAATAAACTTTATGTATAATCATAACTGTGGTTCCTTAGTTGATATTACTGTTATTTAATACATACATATAAGTTATTATGTTAAATATTAACAATAAAATGTCTACACAGCATAATAGAGTTTAAATTGTGCAATAAATTTGTATGTAGGTAATCATATTGTATAGTTTTAATAATTGTGTAGAAATGAATAAAAAAAGCCCAATGTTAAATTTTGTTTTTTTTATTAAAAAATATCTGCTTAACTTTCATAGATACAGAATATTTTAGTTTAACATATTTGCCGTGTTAAATTCTCCAACGTAATTCTATCTGACGTAACTGCAAGGAAATATCTCTATGGCGAGTATTTTCCGCAATTTTTCACTAATTCGTGGCGCCTTTTCCTTCCTTCGTGATTGGCGGGTGCGGCGTGACGTCATCGCGCCCACGCGTCCTGTGTGACGCAAACCGATCGATGCTAAGTCCGTTTCTTTTCAATGTATGAAAATATATAATGCGTACTCGCTCTAGCAGGAGTTCTGAAAATTCAAAACCGTAGGCGGCAGGCAGCTCGTGCGTAGCGGTCCCTGTGCCAATGTGGAGAGATGTGATTGAGACCAGGACATTTGTGCCACTTTTCTTTCAGTATACGAGTTTTATTATATGTGTACTTATTGTGTTCATCAACTAATCTAATTATATAAGCTTTAATGTTTCAAAACTATTGATTCATTTACCTGTATTACCATACTATACAACTGGGTTTTCTTATGTGTGAATATACGTCCTTTCCAACTTATGTCGCTCTGGTAGAATGTAGTTATTTTTCATGTATAAATTTTATTTATGACGTATGAAAAGAAATATAAGTTTATTGTCTTTGACACTGCTCATCGGTGCTTAAAAAAATTAAGGGTTTAAATAATGTAAAATAAAATACACATATTTTTACTGTAATGAGATACACGTTAATGCCTGCAATGCATAATTAGTAGAGTGAAAGTGTAACTTTGTTTTTTAATAATAATATACAGCATAAATATACACTAAATTAAACAAGATTGAAATCATCAATTTATCATCAAACAAATAAAATTATTAACAAAACGAATGAAAGAAAGCATGTCAGAAGCACGCATTTAATTCAGTAAAAAATATTTTATATTTAACAGACCACTTTATCCACAGCACAATAAAAACAATATGTAACGCGTAAAGTATTTAAATATTTTTAAACACAACAATATAAACTTCTTTACACTATGCTGACATCTGTTTTAAGCCAACTTTTATCACTTAACCTTCTGATAACAACTTGAAGGGTAATTTAAATTTATCTTTATTATATTTAAAAATAAACATTTTTATCTTCTTACTAGAAAACTATTAAAGATAAAACTCATATTTAAATGTATTTGTGAACACGCATTTGGCAAGGAGAAACTATAAAAGTGTAATAGATTCAAAATTATAGTCTTTTTATGTATTGTCCGAAGGCTGCTTAGTCAAATATTGGACTTGAGCGATACGTTTCATAATATAACATTAATTAAATCTCGACGCAGGGTTTAAAAGTAATCATATAACAGATAAGTAACATAAATATATCGTATTTCTACCAATCTGCTTTGGGCAACGGTACTGCACCTCGGTCCCAGCCACCAGCTCTTGCAAAGAAAGCTTAGGATCCAACAGTGAGACTTAAATAGAGTTGCATATCACCAATTGCCTCTTGAATATAGTGTTTAAGTTTGTTGAATCCCAAAAATGAATTCATGTTCCTATATTACTCCTTCCTTCTGACCTTTTTATCATTCCATTGTTGGAATACGGGTATTCTCTCATATTAAGAGGATTAAGGCCATAGTCTTGTGGCAGGAGTGATAGCCGAGTGGTTTAGAATTCAGTGTCCCACTCTCTCCTATATCATTAATGCATTTAAAATTTTCCAGTACATTTTTCGGATTTTAAAACCTATTCGAAGATATACACGACGTTTGAATAGAGGATTAAATTGTGGTTTCTGAAAGAATCCCGCTTTTTCTTGAAACGTAATTATATATATGACAAAAGAAGAAAAAGCTCTTTGCTCTGATCATTCCACACTATAATAATGTTATCTTTAAATTGCTATATTTATTATTAAGCTTAAATTGTTTCATCAATTTTATCTCGATATTATTTTTACATATTACAGTTATTAAACATAACTATTTAATTATAAAAACCACGTATTATAAATTCTCATTAGAAATAAAAGCATATTCAAAACGTAACAACGCGCCTTTAATCTCCTAAGAGTTACGCAGAGTAGCAGTACACTCCCACGCATCACCAGTCACGTTTACGTCCCACTATTAAATGGGTGGTGAGGCTATTTAATATTAAAATCTGATAAAACAGAGGTTCCTTACTTTCTTACTTTGGCACAATTATTAACTAGAAAGCGAGCGAGATATGTTATTGCTGATATTGTATACACATTGGTTACAAGGTTACATATTTAAGCTGCGTACATGAAGTCACGGGGTATATACTTGGCAGTCAAACAACTTGGCTGACCCCTTTCCTTGGTAGAAAGTTATATTAACTGCTAGTACCCACGGATATTAACAAAACATGAAACATATAAACCGTGCTTACATTAGTAATGCGAAAGTCATTATTTTAAGTATATATACACGTACATTTTTCTTCTTGCATCGAACATTTATTATCATAACACATCAATTTAAAAAAAACTTTATATTTGAACAACAATTTCGCTATCAAATTACTTTGTATATAGCAATAAACGTTATTATCGTTACATAAATCAAAAATATACGTTCACAAACACATAATAAAGTCGTGGTGGATACAGTGGGATATTTTTCAGTGTAAGTTTCAACAACGTCACTCTCCTTATTTATCTTCGTCCTGCAGATATCCGTCTGCCCCCGGTCTAGCCAGTCCGACGCCGGAGCGTCTATTCTAGGCATATCTCCTCCCAGCCCACGCAATGCCATCACTAAGGCACTTGTAACATCACTGCCTTTATATATTCGTAAACGTAAATGAAAGCGTTAAGTAAGGTTTCTCATATTCGTATATTATGATAAACTGTGATGGAATATTATGAATCTTGATATTGAATTACGTGTTCAAATATCAGTACTAATAGTTTATTTCACTTAAAATAAATTATATTATTCATACGATCAGTAACACTACGTTTTACCCCTAAATTAGACGTGTATGACAGTAGGATTCTAAAGAGTTCAATGACTAGTTTAGGGGATTTAGCCGCTTAGTATAGCGCCTAAGAACGGGTTTTTCTTAGACGGTCGCTATTTCATCGCTATCTATACAACATGACCCTAACCAATGGCAAGATTAAAATGGTAACTACACCCAAGAAACATCATTTAGTACGAGACGAAAATAGAAGTTAGCTGTGTTTTTTTAAGGTTTTGCTGAGTAATCAAAAATATTAATATTTATTAATAGTTTTAGTTTTTATTATTATTATCATTATTTCTTCATAACGCTAGGTCTCTTACAGGGTAGACACAGAGAGTGACAAAATATCCCTGCAGATCTAACGTGTTTCTTATAATTTTTTTACTGTAATCCATTACTAGGACATTATTCGTAAAGTCCGAAGGAATGGGTCCTTGGATATGAATTCTTTTGTCATGAGCTTCATCTGGATGAACCATCATTGCAACGGTTATCAGTCCTAATCAGTACCTCACACGGACCATGGTTCCTGCGAGAAATCCCATAAGGAACCTAGTAGCACTACCGTACCCACTAGCTCGAAACTTGCCTCATTCGAACAAATTACTTAAGACTCTGCATATTTCTATTTACAGCGTATTGAAAGCGTTTATAATCACAGTGTGCTGGTGTATCAAAAACGATCTGGCAACGGAAGTAACAAATGAGACTGACACATATGTATATGTATATACACATATTGTTTAATGTTGGTTTTTCTCTTAAATTATCGAAAAACACACGCGATAACTTTATTATTAAGTTCCTTTAGGCAGAAATGAATTATGATGGTTCAACAGATTATGTAATATTATTCGATATCTACTGTTTGATTTTTTAAAGTAAATTTCATAACTTTTTTGTTTTTCATTTTGTCATCTTAAAACAGCTCACTTAGCTCACAGGAAGCCAATAAGAAATGTTTTCTAATCGCTTTGAACAGATTCGTTTCAGACAACAAAGGACAATTATTTATAACTATAATTATATCCACATGTATGTACATACATGTACGTACATAATTATAGTGATGAACAACTGCGTGACGTCATCATGCGAAAATAGAGTCCTTGACATTCAAAACAAACAAGTGTCGACAAATAAAGCGAAGACTGCAAGATACGTTCATATATTCAAGTCAAATTTATCACAAGTAAATCTACGAGTAATCGGACATGTATTTAGAACAAATGATTTCGTGCTTTCCATTACAGATTCAACAAAAGTTATAAATAAATATGTAGTAAATTAATATCGATTCCATTCAATAATGGAAGAAGTTTCTGAGATGACATACGATAGTGCATAATATTTACACATACTGATTTAGCAAAATAAAGCTCTTTATTTCTATTGGTAAAATATTGGTCAAACGTTTGAAATGTATATTACTGTTCAGAACGTATTAATTATCTAATTAAATTTCAAGAGTGATAATTACTAACAGAAACTTAATTACATTAATAATAAGTGTAAGTTGAAATGCTTATATTCTGTAAAAATACTTTAGCACACGCTATCTACGCAGAATGTTCAGTGATGTACGGCGTAGCCGGCCGTAGCGCGCTACGAGCCATGGCACTACGCGCGATATAAATAGGACAATCGTTTGCTTCATGTTATTTGCTCGTTATACAACCCGCTGGGGTTACCGGGACAACCGGAACCTTCCTCGCTGCCATTCACTACTAATTATTGACAACTCGGTAAGAATACACCGAGAACAGTGACAAGTGGTTTGTGTAGGTCGTTGTCAGTCCATGATTAAAAACAAACACAAGCAAGATAATGTACGAACTTTTGAAAGAGAGGCAAAGCTTCGTCCATACATGCGCGTAGGTGTATTTTGGCGGGTACACAGCGCGCGTGCGCGTTCCGCGGCCGTCCGCAGTCCTGCCACCATTCTTCAGTTGCACACAGAACCTCACGGCGACCGCACGTCACGAATCCGAATTTCGCAAATTACCGTATTGGCAACAAAAACGAGTCATTAAATGTGATTTGGACGTAAAACAAAGTGTAAAACGCATCAGCGCGACGAGAGAGGAGTATCGGTGGCGAGGATCGGGCGTCGTTGTGAGCAGAGAAGCATAAAACGGTAAACAAATAGGAGCTGTGCTGTAGCGATTTTTGTGAATGAATTTAAGATGGTGGACGGCTATGCGCGAGTGTGGCCGCGGCGCCGTGGTCGGTTTTTATATTGGTCTGTGGTGATAGTTGGGTTCTTGGCTAGTGGTATTGGATGGTGTGGTGTGGTGGTGCGGTGAGGGCGGCGCGGGTGTGGTGTGCCGTGTCGGTGCGCGCGTGTGCGTGCGATCGAAGCGGATGAATGACGGTGACGTGGGTGGCTCGCGGCTAATGTGTGTTTGATAACTGCACGACTATTTCCAATACCTATTTGGGTCCGCTCCTTGTCAACCATTATTTTTAGATCAGATAGACGTTGAGCGGAATATGTATAACCTTACGTCGATATTTCTGCTTCAATCTAAAATTTATATGGGCCATATTACGGTAGATGTTTTGTGTGATTTACATTTCATTCAGTAGATTTTTGTACGGCATAAACAATTATATTCTGTAGTTCGTTAAATATCTTTATTACTTTTAGCTCGTACCAGCGTTAGCTGGGTTTCCCAGTTGTTAGGAAATAGCTTAAATGTATAATTTATGGACTAAGTATTTTTTCATTTCACCTTCTTACAGTCTAGTTCAAGAAGAAAATTTCGATATGATGATTCAGTTGGTAGTAAGTCGTGATGTATGCAGTTAGTGTACAATCGATATTGCAACCTTGTGTGGAATAGCAGCAACGTATTACGATTGTCTCGAAACAGATGTGCATTTAGAAAGAGACAAATAACAGCCGTTTCCGGAACGATTTATTTTCGTACCCTTTAAGGCCGGACGCTTTCAATACGCTATAACTGTTCCGTAAATTGGAATGTATTGCGGAACGTGATCTAAGATTTATCTTTTATGAACAAGCTCACGATAATCGCCGTCTCCGTCTCCCTCTTTCTCTCTCCGTTTCTCCCGCGTTTGTACTAAAATCGGTTTCGTCAAAACTGCGGTGGAATGTTTACAGTGCCCGAGAATACACATTCATTTCTTGCATTTATTTGTTTGCAGGTAACCGTCGCAGTTCTGCTCGCCCACCGACGACAGTGAAAAGCTCTTGCTCTATGTAAAACTTTTAAGTAATTCTAAGTAACTTTTGCATACTAATATGAAGTGAAATGAGATCTATTCGCAATTAATAATCATTCAGTCGCAAGTCAGTGTTAAGTGAACACAAACTGTCGGAGTGGTAGCACAGATGAAGACCACCAAGGGGCACCGCCGCCGCGGCCCGCTATGACTGCACCCTCCTACGAAAACAACGTCGCCCACGCACTATGATAAAGGTTAGAATTATCCTTTGTATACGTAACACTACTTAGAATAGAATCACACAAAAGATCGCTAGTGAACTCTCTCTCTCGACCCTACTAACATTCTACTGTTGGGACCATGGAGGGTTAAGGCCATAGTCTGCCAAGCTGGTCAAATAGGGCTTGGCAGACTTCACAGCTTTTCAAAACAAATTCTCTAAGTACACTATAACTGAGCACTGATTACTGATGAACTATAAAGCAAGGTTGAATGCGGTCTACCCATGTATGGGTGACCGCAACTGGCGACATTATAAGTCTGTATTTTTCGAAAACTAAGGTATATTTCTCGAGAAATACAGAATAGGGTTAGGGCACTAGTGTACCGGCGTTTTCAAATATAATGTGAATAGGCACTTACTTGACAAGTATGATAATCCGCGGGCCACGTCATTCCTTACCAGCAGGCAAATTTATGGTCAAATGCTTGATTTCACCAAACAAAAAAAAAATATTTAAAAAACCCGTGCTTTGGGGGACATGTACAGCAAATACTCCCGAGAATTATATTTAGCAAGCACTCGGTAAAACTCGTCAAAAGTTTTAAAGTCTGTTTTAAAATATCTGACACAGACTTGTTTCCTAATCGGTATTTCAACCAATGCGCAATGGAGCAGTGTGGTGAACTGTGCTCCACGTTGTATGTAGAATTTAGACAATATCGTCATTCATTTTATTAAATTTTTAGCCTTGGAATAAATACAATTTGACATGTTAATTTTCATAAGTAGAAATAAACATTACTTGTTTTCACCAGTATTTCGTAAGACAGCGATGCCTACCAAAATGTAGATGCTTGGGGAATATTTTTGGCGCCATCTAATTGACGTTTGATATTGGGAGATAAGACGACGGTTTTCACATTTTATATAGGTAATGTCCAAAAGTATTGTAGTGTGTAAAGTCACAAGACTCTTAACTTTAACGTGTATTTCCATTTTATTTATTTATTTGACTGACTTAGTTCCAAATAAAAATAAAAATATATGATGCAAATCTAATCCTTTTAATTCTGATGTTCCAAATGAATAATTAATAATAAAAAAATAATAATTTTACTTCCTGTAACCTCCCTCCCTTTTACAAAGTAGCATTTTGTAAATGTTTTAATCGCCACGTAAAATTGCGTATTTTAAAATGATTTAGCAGCATCCGAGTGTAAATGAGAGGGGAGGATGGGTGTACTTAACACCTCTCAGACTTCCCACCGCGCGGACGTAATTCGCACGATGTAACATGAAATTTCATTAACAACTTGTAAGCGCACTGCAAATGAAAAAGTGCAAGAACGTTTTATTTTTATTCGCACTTCCTTTTTATTTTATTTTTATCCTTTAACAATTTTTAAACGAGCTGCAAATAAAAAAGTGTAGAACGTTGTATTTTTATTCCGATTTCCTTTTTATTTTTTTTATCGTTTAATCATTTTTGTGAACAAGGTGCGAATAAAAAGTGCAAAACGTTTTAATTTTAATCGTATTTCCTTCTTTTATCGTTTGACAATTTTTAGGCACACTACAATTTAAAAAGTGTAAGGAGGTTTATGTTTTGTTTTCTCGCCATTTTATTAAAATCATTAACAATCTACAAGCTCACTGCAGTTGAAAAAATATAAAACGTTTTATTCTCTAATTTTTTATTATTTGCGCTTATGATTATTTGTTAATAATCATAAGCGCACTGCAAAGACCAAAGCGAAAACCGTTGATTTATTAAATTTACTTCACTGATTATTTCCCACACACAAACAGATTCAGCATACATATTCTCATACAAACACACACGCACAAAGCAGTGCAACTGTCGTTTTAATATAGTTTCTACTATCATACTTCAACTGAAAAGCTCATTACACAGACATCATGATAAGCGTAGGCTTTATTTCCTAATCGTTATATCCTTTTACAGCTCTCTAAAGGTACATACACGCATAACCATAGTACAAAAGTACCTAAACCATTTTTATTGGGAACGATGGTTTGTAAATTCATTTTAGCGATATTAAACAAGAGTTTAAGAAATACTTTAGATACATAATTTTTCCCGCATGATAAAATAATATTTTACTGCTCAATATTAATACAAAACGCACCTATTCCTTTGTGGGACGTAAACGTAACTGGTGAAACGGAGTAGTGTACTACACTCTTCTGCCTACGTCTTCAGGCATTACAGGCGTGATATTACGTTTTTTACGTATAACGATTAGATTTTTCTTAATTGATTTCGGTTCACAATAAATTCCGTGCTATACTGTTACTAGTCGTACAAATATTTAATCTTAGAATATAAAATGCTCAAAACTATTTTTATTTTTGATTTACAATTAAATCACGTTATCATATTTTTGACGATTCACGCGTTTTTTGATTGAGTAGCTATTACTGTTACTGATACTGTTATAATTCGGTATGTAGTGCCGTGACAAACACGCAAAACTTTATTTTTATTTTTGTATACATCCACACAGAATTAGGAAAATAGACAGAAATAATTGTAGGGACAAGAACATTCTGGTTCCATATTCGAAAGAATTTGGAACATGAGAATATTCTAAATTCAAATTTTTATCATTTACGCTTACGCATCTAGATTCCTTGTATTTGATACCTTATCGGAATCTACCGTATTTTCCATTTGATTCATACTAATATCTATGTTTTTATGGTATAAATATTAAAGTACCTACTGTCAAATTTGTTATCGTTCGTATCGATAATGTAGACTTTTAAAGTCCAAGACGTTTAAAGGCGAAAGGTTTCTGACAGTAGGTTACACGTGGCGCCGCCTCGCCTTACACGTGCAAGTACTTCGATACATTTTCCTAGAACATAAAAATAAAATAATGAGCGCTATGCACAGTTGCGGCAAAACCGAGTCCTTGCACAATGTAAGGCGTACGATGAGAAATCGCATCGTTGGCAATATTTCGTTTTATAACCTGCATGGTGTTCTGCATAGTAATATCCAAAACCATTCTCTTTTGTGCAATTGCGTTATATTAATCGCTTTTGAATATAATAGAAAGATTCTTAAAGTAAAATTATTAGTACACGAAACTTTTACAATTGCAACAAATTAAACATTCAAATTATTCAAATTAAAACAGAAATGAGGCGATCCGACAGAGAACCAAAGTTATCGACATAGCCCAAAGGATTAGCAAGCTGAAGTGGCAG
>DWDT01004957.1:0-10775 GCA_018245595.1 Microceris scylla
CATATAACATTATATTATTATATTCTGAAATAGATCCAATTGGCATTTCTATATTAAAAATTATTCAATAGTTTTATTTATAGCCTCGTTGTTAAAATGATTATAAACGGGACTGCTGATCAGGAGGTTCAAATCCCAAGTTGGATGCTATTGCATTTTGCTAATTTTGGGATTTCTAGTAGTGAGTCAGAGTCTGGGTCTGTGCCCGGTGTATGGCAATAGGCTCACCACCTATGGGATATAAACATAACGGATGAAACATGGGAGTGTATTCAACTTTTCTACCTATCCCTTTGAGGGTTATAGGTGTGATGTGACATTGTATATCTTAGAACAAATTAATTACAGAATGAAAATAACTTACATCTGTATGGTGCCATCACGGGAAGGATATAGACCCTCAGCAGATAAATGATTTATTAACAAAACTTATCTACTTGTCTTATCAAGAAATAACATATAATTTATAATGTGGGCAAAAATACAGATTGTCCACTGGCGACTTGTTTTTATTTACGAAATATGATCATGTGATTATGCCACACTGGACAATCAAAAATATTTACTATTTCAGAGATATTACAAAGAATAACTATAAGTACTGACCTTGCACACCATCTCTGCTACAGCTTCTTATCTTGCCAATGAGTATTTCTTCAATAAGTGGTCTAAATACGATATACCTGAACTTAACCTCTGTATGTGATGAGCCGTCCCCGGGGAAGATATAAGAGTGGCCAATGTGCGTGATATCGAACAGTGCTATACACAACCCCACGTCTAGTACCACCTGGAATTAATATCAGCCGAAGCAGTTTTGGTACTTTGGTACAGTTTTTCCATAAATAATATACCATTGTATGTATAAATAAAAATTTATAATAATAGAAAAAAAAAGTTAAAAACAACCGGTAAATACTTTCTAAAATGTATTTAAATATTAGATCAGGTTATTTTTACTTGCCTTATTAGCAAGTTTACGGTTGAGTAAGGTAGTAATCGACTCTGTGAGACTCTGATGAAAGTGACGAGGAGTCACTCGAATCACATCCTTCATTTCGGCTAGTACGAACATCATTAAAACAAACTTTGCTCATATAAAAATTCAACCATTCCCGCCAACCCGTAGTCTGTTTTCATTCAAGTTGTTACCATTATTCCTCATTCCCTCATATTGTCAAAACCACGTTTGAAATGTCACACTGACACATTAATTTTTTAATCTCCCTGCTTACTAACGCAGGTGGAACAATACACACAAAGACACTGTAAATGAGCCCAAATGAGAATACATAATAAGCTATTATTATATCACTACATGTTTACTAATCAGTTATAATAATCTTAAAATCACTTGCCATTAATAAATGATTATAAATGTACCGGCTTAACTCACGTACGTTTTTCGGGGCTCGACTAGTTTCGGATCTGTACGAGGTCCTTCCTCATGAGCTCCTGGCGCTTGCAGCGAGTTCGCAGCGGAGACCGCATTAATAAACTCCAGAGACCCATTAATAAAAAAATACATTTCTTTTACATCAGACATATCGTTACCGTTAATTGCTTTCCTATGATGTTGCAAATATGTATAAGCGATAGAAACTACTTACAATCAGATGGACTGTTTGCTTATTTGTCAAGCCTAATTATACAAAAACATCTATGATTTCAACATGCATGATAGTCTTAAAGAGTCTTCGAAATTTAATCCCAACTTGTTAATTCTATCGTTAGTAAATAGTTAATTTCAATTCAATATTCCTTCAAACCTATTTAACATAGTTATCATACTGTAGGACGTGATGCAACACTACGATCTTAAAAATACCGGCCCAAAACTTATCTTTCAAAGGATTAATATACAGTGGGCGTGGGTTATCTTTAGCATCCTCTATGGTATAGGTAAGGTTTTCAATGCTAGGTTTGACGTTTATGACATTTGTATTAAATAATATATCAACTTCGAAATGATTGGTAACTATTTTAAACTTACTATTTAATTAATCATGAATGCTATGCCGCGATAACACACCGAGAGCACTATAATCAATATAAGCGGTAAAGAAATTAGGCTTTGTATAAAGCTGAGTAACCGTTCTGACAATAGAATCATTAAATAATATTTGTGGTGATAATAAATAGTTCTGTAATAGATACAAAACGGTAGGCCATCTTATGTCTATCAGCAAAAATTTCATAACTCGTTTTATTTCCTGAATCCCGAGTAATATTCTATTGTAAATTATCGTGATTGCGCACCAGTATTGTTGTACGATCGTGTTCACTGAAAAAATTTTTGTGCCTATATTAAAAATGTCAGGTAAGATAGTATATCGTACATAAAATCTTAAAGTAACTGGTAGTGTAGAGTAGATTTCTTTTAGTTATGATAGAACTGCACGACTTCAGAGTAAATGTGTCAACATTTATTTTAAGTTACTAAATGAATTTGTTAAAGCACTGTGAATTCTTTATAACGAATCTTAAGAAATCGAGTTCAAGGAAAAAAAAATCAAATCCCACCAAACTGAATAATTTATAATTATTTTTTCCTTGTAATAGATAATTAAATTGTTCTGCTAGTTTTGCCTGACATTGTTTGCTATGCCAATATCTGTTTTGAATATTCATAAGTATTTTATGCATGTCTTGTCATGTGGTGGAATCATTTTGTAATGGACAGCCCCTGCAATTCCACCTGTAGAATTGCTTCTTTGTGTTACTGAATGGTAGTAACAGTAGCCTAAACATCTTCCACTTTCTTTTTTTTATCCCTTTTCTGTAGCACCTATCAATGAACAATAGCAATAGCTGGGATGCTATTTATCACCTGTGATGGCTTAGAAATGTTGACATCTCAAATATTTAGACAGAGCCTATTGTGAGCTGATTATAAAAACAATTATACTGTTAAATACTATTGTAACTATTTGTTGACCTCTACTATATCCAATATTACCTCTACTATACCCAATATTACCTCTACTATATCCTATATTATTAATACATTTGTTTGAATTGGAAATGACTGTTGTGCTATAGAGGGTATAGTTAGTTATATATGAGTTTTAGGTAAACCAACTAAAACAATCTAGTTTCTATGTTATAGAGGGTTTTTTATTATAATATATGATGTTATCTATATAACATCTATCTCTTTATAACATCATGCTGTTATCTTTATATCATCTTTATAAAACTCTTTAGTTAACACTGTAAAATCAAGCATGGAACTGCAATCCATTTTTAATTAAGGGTAGTATGAGTTGTGTCTCATAGATTTTGTAGTTTGTGGTTATAATATTGTTATGCTGTTACTTAAGGATATACATTTTGAAACTAGGAAGGAGAGATGGTAGATCCAGGTCCCCTGTCAAAGTCGATAACCTGGGTCGTAAGAGAGACAAATCAAATCAAGATATTAACAAAAACCCAGAGATGTCTGTTATGAATCAAATGATGATGACAAATATGTATCCACAAGGTAATAATGTTCTGTTTAATATGTCATGCTATAATTTTCAATGTATCTCACAAAGTCTAAATAATATGATAATATAATTTGAGGACATTTTACGCTGCAATATATTGTTCTGTTAATAGGAAATATGATGATGGGTGGTATGTATAACATGATGATGCATAATACTATGATGGGTGGAGGAATGATGCCCGCAGCGGGAGTGGATATGATGCCGAGCACTGGAATTGATATGATGCCACAATCGTCTATGGAGATACCTGGCATGGGCCCTTCTGCAATGGGAGGTGCTGGGCCAGCTTCAATGGATATGAGCATGATGGGAGGGGTCATGATAGACCCTAATATGATGGGCATGTTTCCTAATATGGGGCAAGAAGCAATGCAAGAGAAAAAAGAAATTGTTTTAAAATATTGTAGGCTTACTCCTCCAGCACCTGGAACACCACAGCCGCCATGCCGTACCAGGCCACCTGGTTGTCGGACAATTTTTGTTGGAGGTCTCCCTGATAAGATTAGGGAGAGTATAGTGCGGGAAATATTTGAAAGATATGGGAGAATCCAGATTTTGAGATTATCAAAGAAGAATTTTTGTCACATTCGTTTCGACAGAGAGGCTTGCGTAGATGCAGCTATGTCCATTACAGGTTTTCATTTAAAGCTCACAGTTAAGGATAAAGATAAAAAGGACAGTGATGACGATGAAGACTCACATGCTACAAGTGGATGGTTACATGTCGATTATGCACTGGTACTGTACAATTAACTTCTATTTATATGTTAGATAACTACCTCTTTCGTTGAGTGTTTGCAAGTTTGATTACTGATAATAAGGTCCTTGGTTCAATTCCCAGGGTCGGGAAAAGTGTTAATTAACACTTTCCACTTTTTAATTGTTTTTCTAATATGAAATAATGTAGAGTCTGGATTTGAGCATAGTGTATGACATGTGATTTTGGTAGACAATTCAAATTTTAAATAGAAACTGACACTGAATGGTAGTTCTAAAGAGACTCAAATAATTACTCATAAGCAGTCTGAAAATATGTGTTTAAATGTGGAATCAAACCAGCTTTGCACTTTCTGGTTTCCAGAGCAGAGACGATCTGAATGAATTTGAAAGGCGCCAGCGCCAAGCAATAAGGATGCAACAACAACAAATGCAGCAGCTAAATGCACAGCAAGAGGCTTTAGCTAGTAGTCAAACTCCAACCTATCACCGGACTCCTTCTCCTGTCCGGATCCAACCATATTCTAATGCAGCTGTAATTCAGTTAGCAGAAAAGATAAAAAGTGAAGAACATTTTTCAAACACCATGCCGGTGATTTTCACTATTTAATTTACACATACATCGGTGGGCTTCTCAAACACTGATACTCCTTCAGTGTTGATTCATGCTGCCGATCCATCCTGCTTTTGACCCCTAAAGCACAGACACAATTGTAATAATGCTCCATTAGAAGAGGCACTGCAGTCAAATTAAGGCTGTTAGCACTTCATGTGATAAACAATATTAATTAATATCTGTTTTATTATAGTACTATGAAGGAAAATAAACCTGAACGGAGTGGAAGCATCAATAGTATGAACATATAATGATGCTGGGTCTAGTTTCATTTCATATTGATGGGTTTCAATTCATTTTCATATTGATAGACCAGAAAAAACTGCTTTGGTATTTCATAGATAGTTGACTCTGTTCTTTGGCAAATGCTGAATAATAGTTCTCACTTCCAATTTTCCATAAATAATCACTTAAAAATGATACAAATGTTATTTTTTATCGTACTTTGTCATTATCTTGTTTGAAAGGTCTCACTAATTGCTATACTTGCAGACCTTAATTGCTTGGCTTGAGCGCGGCGAGTGTTCCAAAAAGAACTCCAACCAGTTCTACTCCATGATTCAGACAACCAATTCACACATCAGAAGATTATATAATGAAAAAGTGCAGGCTGAAGATGAGCTACAGGAATGTAAGGAGAGAGTGAAGACTCACATTCAAAAGATCTTCGAGCAACGTAAGTATTACATACATATGCGATATAACTCTTCTCGGTCTTTCACCACCACAGTGGAGAACATAACACTAATGTAAACGAAAAAGTAACATGTCCACAGACACTGAGTTATCAAGTAAATCCAAGGTAAGGTTGAAGCATAAAGTCCACCTCGTGGTAACTTTTGAGTTATCTTTTAGTTTCATTTAAGGCCCTGTTCGAATATTTCGTTTTTTCTAATTTTATAGGTCATCTAATTTCGCTGTAGCACAATGATATATGGTCAATGGTAATTATCTATCATGATAAGTTAATTCCCTCCACAACTTCCCTGTTCAATATCAGTGTAAATTGTAGGATGGCCAATAAAATTATAAACAAAAACGCTACTTTTTAATGTCTTTATATTTTGTCAACTGTTTTTCCATAATTTAAATATATGAATATGATAACTAAAAAGAATACTCATGTAAGACAAACTGCTCAAATATAGACCATTCAATCTATGCTCGTCAGAAATGGACCGCCGTGCGCATGCGTCATCATCGCATGCGCCGGGAAGTATCTTGCCAAGTCTCACGTATCGGGTAGTAAGTTTCAATGTTTTGACAAGTAAACTTTTGTCGTTTTTCGAATGCATATTTTTTCATTTTACTTAAAGTTAATAAACAAATCCAGGACGGAAAGATCTCGAACGAAGTTAACTTGTCTAAACATGATCGGTTCCCTCTGTGTGAAAATCACACGTGTCATGTGTCGAGCGACACGTCTCCGCGAGACGAGATGTTGCCAGTCCGCAACTCTCGCGACCATGCCTTCAGCCGGTGTCGGTAGACATGAAGCGGGCGGCTCGGACTGAGCGCGGGCAGTTAGAGGCGGGCGGCGGGCGCTAGTGCGAGACGGTATGTGGCGGGAAAGCTCGCCAGCTCTTAACATAATGTCTGTGACCCTCAGTGGAACAGGTGGCGAAAGTGTTTATTGCCGCGACTCACCAGCGAGTCTGGGACCACTTTACGAAACCCCAGAGGAAGAATATAGAGACGTGGCAAAAAATGACACAGGTAATTGAGGCTTTCTGTCACGTTTTGTTGGACGGAGCTAACCGTACACTCGGCAATTTAAGATGTTTTGTCTCTTTGGGCTGTTTCGTACATTTTATTTCTAACATAAAGGAAGATTGTATCCGATGGAATATGAGAAATGTACGAATAGTCAT
Organism: Microceris scylla; assembly: GCA_018245595.1. Classification (NCBI taxonomy): domain Eukaryota; kingdom Metazoa; phylum Arthropoda; class Insecta; order Lepidoptera; family Hesperiidae; genus Microceris; species Microceris scylla. The sequence continues at coordinate 6,699 of DWDT01004957.1, forward strand.
TTTTTAATGACACAAATGCAGTCAATGACTTTGTTTCGTATATATAATCGTAGTACTACAAGATGGTAAATGGTTCGTACATAACGTATAATAATTTGTCACGCGCTATGGCCAATATAGCTAGCAGCGTACCTGTGGTGCTGGAGCCGGCGATCAAAGGTAACTAGTGTCACACGAACACACGGTATGTGCTAACGGGATAATATCATCACTCTTAACATTTCTGTACAGCCTTATGTGAGCTTTTTGCTACGAGAAAAGATATTATTGGGTAAAAAGGTTAGTTAAATAATACGTTTTTTTTCGCCTTCGTATATATTACTTTAATATTTACTAAATAAGCTCTAATTACAATGTTCCATGTTGAAATTTACTTAGTAGTTTTTTCTCTATTCCAAATTTCTTGACAAATCTTATTTTACAGTAATTTCGTCATCTCTTTCTTTCTAAGTGCTCGGTTTTTTTAGGAATTCAATGTTATGAAGGAAGAATTTCATGAAAAATTCTTCAATGAGGATGGTGAATTTAACGGCTTGACCAGTAGGGGTAGTGCTCTGGATTCCACAAATGATGAGACGCAGGAGTTAAAGGTAATCTTTTATAAAGAAATTACATACATTACCCGTATCTCAATGCATTTACACGCCTCAGAGCCCAAGTCACCCGACGGTCATTTCGGATCTAACTACCTACCGCTACCGTAGCCGTCGACAACCGACCCAAACGTAAATGTTCGGGACCGTGGGGGCCGTTTTATGTTCTGAACAATGTAAGTTAATACTTTTCTTCTATTCTCTGAAGAGTATTGTTTCTCATGCGTTATCTTTAGGTTTCTTAGGAAGATCATTAGAACTGCTTAAAAAATTCCTAAGTAGATGCTGTATAAGTCTGTTAATGCTTCAAGCGTAACTTAAATTGAGAGCAACTGTACGCATGATACATGGACGTACGACATACGTTACGGACGTACGACATACGACATACGTTATATCGCCTCTTAACATACGCCTTTCTTCTTGGAATTATACAAAACATACATTATTTTTCCGACAAAAACGGTAAATATCGTTTGTGTTAGTATATTTATAAAACTTCAGCGTGAAAACGAGAGCCTTCGGTTTCAACTGGAAGCCTACAAGAATGAAGTAGACGTAATTAAAGCCGACGCCCAGAAGGAGATGGAGAAGTTCAAGGCGCAGTTTATAGCGCGGCAAGCTTTGCAAGGCGCCCTGGAGAAGAACGTAAGTCATATTTGTACTAAATATATCAGAGGATGTGGGATTGAGAGACGGCCATACCATAGTCCAAGTTTCGTTCGCATTTCAAACTGCGAGTATGATTGGTTAAATTAGTAGTGACTTGACTTAAAACTTTGGTTGTTTTGTATTGGGTTACAATTTTTTAATTTCTAGGAGATGAGGAGGTTCAGGTTCTCCTGTCTGCTTCTCTGGGCGATGCTATTGGGTTAGCGTTCGCTTAGATGCTTAAGCTGAAGCTAAACATGATAAACCCTTTTTAATATGTGTTTAAAATTATTTCTGTCATTATTAGGTATTCGGCTGTGGAACAAACCTTTATGTTTTTGTCAATATCGTTTTTCGCAGCCGCCTCTGCCGTCGCCGCTGGTGAAGCCGCCGCCGCCGCCACCGCTGCCGGACTTGTCCAAGAATCAGCTGCAGGAAAACGTGGAGGCTTGCTGCGGGGAGGCTCGGCTCATTGGCGTTATGTCCGCTTTCTTACAGGTTTGTTTTAACGTCACAAGCATCTGCAGTCCGGGTTTCGTACGCAGTCCGTAGATTTCATTCGCTCATCCGGCAACTTTTATAATTTCAATGCTGGACGTACACTGTTCTTATTCAGCGCTAATCCGCCCTGTTCTGGACCGTTTGAAACCAGCTACAACTATCTGTTTTCTTAAAATCGTAAGACCACATGGTCGGATGCGACGTATGATCCCTTTTTGTGTTGGTTACCTATGTTCTAATCTTCTATATCGTCTATATAACCTAATCGTCTGTATTGCATAATACATATTGCATAATACATATTGCATACATTTTATTAAAATATCGTGCAATATTAATATCTTGTTATAACTGGTGCCATAAGTAATTTCTACTCATGACAACGGTGAAAAATGTACGAGGTGATCTTTATGATTCCTCGGTGTGGGCTAAGAAAGTAGTGCTCCCACTTTTCACCAGTTACGATATTTATTCTGTGAAATAGGGACTGGGCCTATTATCACACGTTGAGCACAACTCTAACCTCTGTGCTGCTAACTGGGGAAATTGGGTTAGAAAACCCAATAATATTTTGTTCAACCCGGGGATCGAATAACTGACTCTTTAAATCTAAGAACAAAAATAGTAAGGTAAAAGTAAACGGGCAAGCGTCCCGGGCGCAGGTGCACCCGCAGGGCGCCAGCTTGGACTACGTGGTGTCGTACGTGCGCGGGCTGCTGCCGGGCACGCCGCAGGCCGCCGTGCACCGCGTGCTGCTCAAGCACCGCGACGTGTTCCGCCAGACCACCAGCGGCGTGGGCGCCGACATCGACAACCGCTGGACCTTCGTGGCCTTCCCGCAGCGCGCCCACCCCCACGCGCACACCGCCGCCGACCGGTAACTGGGCGCGGCGGCGTCACTGTTGTGCTTACTTCTCGAGTTCGCAGTATTCCTGATAGCCCACTGACTGTACATATTTAAGACACATCGAACAAGTTTCACTACTCTAAATTTTCCTCGCATACCTACTTGATTTACATGTCTGATATTTTTTATTAAAAGTTATTTAAGTCAATATATTTGTTTCATTATACATCAGTTTTCGCTCCACACGCATAAACGTTTTGGTCCCTTAAAGAACACGCGATAACCAAATACTAAACTTGTGAAGAAGTGTAAGTCGATGTGATGTCGATAATAAATTGTAATTCTAGTGTTTTGAGGATGAGGTGTAACCTAAATCTTGTCTGAAAGTTTTGAAAAAAGGTGCGGTATATATACAATAAATCAAATGTAAAAATATTCGTCTGTCTCTCTCGTTTCTCCATCACTCGCGGCTCGTGGTTCACCTCGCGATTGGCGACGCTCTGGCGCTTGTGGATCTGCGACGCGCCGCGCCGGCCGTCTAGGCGGAGCGCTGCTGCGCCTGCAGCTCGTGCACGGTGTGCAGGTAGTCGGCGGTGGCCTCGGCCAGGTCGCGGTCGCAGTGCGCGGGGTCGCCGTCGGGCGGCGCGGGGCCGCCGTCGCGCTCCTGCCGCATCTTCAGCCGCAACTCCCTCATCCGAGCCTCCAAGATGCGCTCCCGTTTGTTTTCTCTTTCCAATATCTATAATTACAAAAGCGAGTCCATGAAAATCATTATTATAGAATATTTTAGACTTTCAAGTCCTTATTCAAAATACTGATACTTTAAAATGTACATATGTATATTAAATCAATTAACTAATAACAAATAAAATATAAACAACCTGGAAGAGAGTACCGGGTATTCCATTAGAGATAAAAGTAGCTATATGAATGGATCCTGGAGTATTGTTAAGATACACAAATGCCCATGCATAAAAAAAATCTCAACTTCATTGTACATTCATATCTAATAGTCCCCTTAACCCAAAACTTACGTTAGTCAAAAGTTGCTTGTCATTTTTATCGGCCGTGCCTAAGTTCTGAGATAATTCTGCCAAATATATTGTACCCTTGCTGCTGCCACACGCTACTAGCAGACCCTGTTAGGAATAAGATATTGCAGTCATAATTTAAATCTAACTTTGGAAGGGATAAAAGTAAGTAGGAACGGATATGTCACGGAAACGATAACGGTTGGACTACTCAAACTGTGGAATTGAGACCACGGCATAGCAAACATAACATACATAGTAAGTACATAAGACGTCCTACAAAAAGATGGGGTTGGCAACGATAAGATGAAGATCAAGCTTAATGGCATGCTATTGGAGAGGTCTTATGTCCGACAAGGGCTAATGATGATGATGACGACGATCAAATAGAATCCTATGTAGTTTCTTTCGCCGCTTCTTCTCCATAGTGAAGTATCTTCCGAAGCGGTGGTAG
>DWDT01004958.1:0-10775 GCA_018245595.1 Microceris scylla
TCGCAATATGAGAGGAGACCCATATTCCAACAGTGGAATTATATTAGGTCGATTATTATTATTATTATTATTATAAATTACCCTTAACATAATACCAAATCCAATTTGAACACATCCACTTAAAATCTTTAATGTTTTATTGAGTCCATTCAAGATTTCACTTTCTAAAAGATGTTCTCACTATCAATAAACTCAGCTTAAAATTGAGTAACTTTGCTGAGTATCTTACGATCAGATATTCACATTGAATGTAATTTTCCAATGAAGTAGAATATAATAAGAAAAGACTGATATAAATATTACTTTATGAACAAAATTGCATACTATTGTTACAATTTCTAGCCTTCCTATGGATATAAAGAGGTATGTCCTTATTATGAGTATAATATGTGTTTTGATTTAATTATCTTGTGACAGCCATCACTAACTCGAATCGGCTGTCACATTGCAGAATAAGTATGCAATTCATTCATAGATAACATAGAAGAACACGGCATGACCTGTAAATGTCCCAAAGGTTTTTTTTAACCTTTTTTAACTCTTATGGAAAAAATTCTTGGTGTTCATTAATTCTATTTTACATGGACAGGAACGCTATGTTCATGTCCTTCTTAAAGTGAAATACAATTGCCATAGTGATGTTTCTTAAACTTTGGCAATATGTAGTTAAATTTATAACTGTTATTCCAGGATTTAACTAAAATTCCTTACCTGATATATGCATAGTTTTAGAATAATTAGTATGTCTATTATCATTTCATGATGGTATACATTTATGTACATATGTAATATATTTTTTAATAAAAAACAACCAACTACATTTTAAATTAGAAACCGAATGATATTGGTATTATATATATGTTAAATATATTATATATTTAATATATATTATATAATGATATTGTACCGATGAAAAGTTATTGGCTATTAATTTGTTTTAAGTGAAAATAGTCTGTAAATAGGTGAATGGTAGCTGTGCATGTTAGTTCACAAACTGCACTTTAGTTTGTAATATTACTTTGTAATTGCTTTTTTAAACAGCTGTAATATGTAGTTGTATGTACTCACATGTACAAGTGAATGAATTAAGTTCTTAGAAATGCACCATCAGTTACATTGTTGGTGTGTTTTGTAAAATAGCTGATAAAATTAAAAATTATTATGGAATAGTCAACAGAATATAGTCAATAATGTCTACAGTAATTCAAGTTTTAACAACTTTATTCTACATTGGTAGTATTTATCATTATTTCATGTTTGTTTGTGCCACGTCTAAACTTTGATTATATTATGATACTTTTTATAATTATAGTATGTTATAATTAAACAAATTAAATAATAAAATTATTTGAATTAAATTTTTATTTGCAAAAAAATAACCAACTAATGACAATTTATCATACTGCTTTCCAATATATATTGTCATTTGCGATGGGTTTTACATGTTTCACAATTTTTTATTTATTGCAGTTACAGTGTTATTGTACAAATATGTATGTATTATATAGAATCAAAATGTGGTTTAAAAGATGTCGATATTTAATATCATCTAATGTTGACTATACCTATCACCTGTTGACTATAAATATATTTTTCAATTGTATATGTCATCTGAACATTATTTTCTTTCAATAAAGGACAGCTAAAGTCCGAGTCACTCATAACTAAACTGAAAATAAAATAAATTCAAATTATACCTTCATCTTACACTTGGGTATGATTTTTATGCCTATTTTGACATAAATCATAATCATCAAACCTTCAAGAAAAGAGCGTATACCTTCCTTAAAGGCCGGCAACTCACTTGCTGACCCCTGGGTTGCAGGTATCCATGGGCGACGGCAGTCACTTACAACCAGGTGACCCGTTTGCTCGTTTGCCCCCTACTCTATAAAAAAAAAAGTGGTTCACAATTCCATCTTGCTTACTCACATGCATAAAATGAAACAAGGCTTATAGCCACTATGTGATATTGGAAATATATGTGTTTATGTGTGCGGGTGTGCAGGCTGACGGCGCTGAAGCGTGCGGGCGGCGCGCGCGACAGCGACTCGGACAGCGAGGGCGAGCACGCGCACCACGCGCACCACGCGCACCACCCGCACCACGCGCACCACGCGCACCTGCCGCACCTGCCGCACCACCACCACGACTTCGCGCTCGAGCCGCCCGGCGCCGAGCTGCGCTCCGTGCCGCCGCCGCTGCTGCCCTCCGGTATATACTATCCCACATTTATTTATTTATTTACTACCTGTGTCTCATGTTACTTCGTTTGCGTGGACTTATTGCATTTTATAAGTTTTTTTTGTGCTGATCTCTGAAACTTTTTAAAATGTAACAATAGTCTATGTTACTCCTTATAACCTCAGCTATCTGCCAGTGAAAGTCGCGTCAATATTGGTTCAGCTGTTTCGGAGTTTAGCCGGAGCAAACAAATATACTAAAATTTTAAAAATGACTTACAATGTGTATAGTTGCGTCGGGAAACTACTCATCCAATTATTTCAAAACGCATCCAATTAATGATTAATTGTTGTTTGTATGTTTTTTTATTTTGCAGGAATGCGTCCGCCCATACTGCGCGGACCTCTTGGCGTGCTCACGGGTATGCCACCGGGTCTACCGCCAGGAGTGCCGCCCGGAGCACCTCCGGGACTTCCACCTGGAGCGCCTCCGGGGCCCCCACCTGGTGTTCCCCCTGGTCCGCCTCCTGGCTTACCTCCCGGACCTCCTCCGGGTCTTCCGACCAGAGGAGTTCTGAGACCGCCAGGGCCTCCACCTGGGGCACCTCCGAGGTTGCTTCGGCCGTTGGTGCCTCCGCCGCCACCTCACGTTTCCGTTTTAACGGCTGCGCCTCAACTCATATCGAAAAAGGATGGCACACAAGGTGAGTGGAGACATTTTAAATATTTCGGTTATAGTTCTTTTTAGTTTTTTTTTAGATGTCATTCAATTTTAAAGTATTTATTGGTTTAGAATTTGTGTATACACCTCTCCAGGTCCTTTAAAAAAATTTCGTTAAAAAAGTCTAGCGGTCGCAATTTCTGAATTGACAGGGGTCAATAAAAGCGATTACAAACTGTTGTTCCTAAATTGAAGTGTTTTTCTCCGTTTTTGTAATATGTTTTATTAAAAATATTAATCGGAGGAAGTGTACAAATTTAATGTCTTGTGGTATTTAACTAATGAGAGCGGTCGAGAGACGTCGAGCGTTGCGCTTTAAAATTAAGAAATGACTCCTTGCATGGCCATTAATGGCGAATACGAGCACAAATATTATTAAAACCTCCATGTAAACCATTTTCTGCGAATAAAGATTATTATTATAACTATACACAAAATACTCGATTGATCAATAGGCACACAGTCGGTTAGTAAGTAAGGGTATTGTCGTAAGTAATAAGATACATATCGATGTGTCACTGTACCGAGCGGATGTCGGCAGGCGCGACGATCACGGCCAAGCCGCAGATCCGCAACCTGTCGGCGGACGTGACGCGGTTCGTGCCGTCGGCGCTGCGCGTGCGGCGCGAGCAGCGCGCGCGCACCGAGCGCCGCGCGCAGCCCGCGCCCGCGCCCGCCGCGCCGCACGCGCACCACCCGCAGCGCCACCGCCCCACCAAGGACGACGCCTACATGCAGTTCATGAAGGAGATGGAGGGGTTGCTTTGACCTGCGCCTCCTCTACCGCTACTTGTGTAGGAATCACTCTCAACTGTACACTCTTGACGTTTTCTCATAAAGGGGTTGCTGGGAACCGTTCACTCAGTAGCTTCACTTATTATACAGGGGCTACTGTCAACTGTTCACTTGTTAGCTCCATTTATGGAGGGGCTACTGTGAACTGTGCTCTCCTTAGTTCCATGTGTAAAGGGAATACTGTAAATTTTGTGTGTGGATTAGGTTAAGTGATGAATTGCAGATTAATAATGTTAGTAACATGGTGTTTTATTTTTTTACCGTTAATTGACGATTGCTATATGGTAAGTATATGTTTAGAGTGGCTGAATACTAAAACATTAAATATATTTTTAGAGAAAAAGAGCAGAAAACTTTTTTAAATCAGCAAAATTTTTTTATTAAGGCAAACACTTGGCGTACGTACCTTAAGTAACCATATTTGGAAATCTATGTCAAACTCAAATATTTATTTAATCTTAATATCTGTATATTAATATATCACCAAAAACACTTATGTAAAGTAAGGGCCAAGTTCATACCAAAAATCTCTGCCTCTTAAACTACTAAGGTCTACAAAATTCTGTTCACAATTTTATTAAAAATAAGTTACATACAAAATCCAACACACCCTTTTGTCTCTACAATATTTAACTGAATATCGACCTACTTACTATATTATAGGTTGAATTAAAAGTTCAATTAATTGCTCATATTTTCTTCCTTCGACTATAACTTTGCTGTTCTATCGATATTGACTTGGCGAGTTTCTTTACAAATTCAGACGGACAGATCTATAATAAACTGACATACAAACCTCATTCATGTTCAATTACAATAATGGTACGGTCATATTCCGACCACTGACCTATTATAAGTAGGTACCTAAGTTATTGACGAATAAATAAAGGTTATACAAAGACGCTAAAAATATTACCTTCCTTTTATCTTTAGCAAATGGAAATTACATGTTCGAATTTGGTTTTATCACATACTGCATAATTTTGAGACTAAATTCGAATGCAGGAAATTTAAATATTTGATTTTGTTCTAATTTCAATTTTCACTTTTTCCTTGAACACAGTTCGATATTCAAAATTCCCAGTTACTTCATGGTGACATCATATCGAAGGTAAATAGGTATTAAAAAATTCTTTCGACATTGGGTGCAAAGAACAGGTAACAAAATATAAATTAAAATTTTGACCAATTTGCTATATTTTGTTAGTCAAAGTAACTTTATATCTACGTATATAAACTTAACGTTTATTTCAATCATACCGGTATCAAAGTACGGTATGATTTATACAAGGAAAAGTTCAAACATATTTTTTTTTTATTAGAGAGTGCAGATTTATGTAGTTGTCTAGTGAGAGATGAATGAGCGTAGCTTTGTATTTTCCTGTTAATTTTATAATAATAAGACATAATACCACTTGTTATAACTTGCAAACTACTCGACGGGATCTATTTGGGTGATTACTAACTGTCGGAAATTAAATTAATGTTTTCATAGAACCGTAACTTAACATTTTTTTGAACGTATATAGCGACATCTATCGATCTAGTTTCCCTCACTCTGTGTACAAATAATTTAATTCCATATCAGGCATACTTGTCCGTTTTACAAAATACAAAACATAGTTTCTCTTTTGATTTGAAAGTCGGAGACAGTATATACGAATAGTACTGTTACATGGAAAGATGAGATAGTAGTGTAGAATAATCGAACTTTCTCGAAAGTTGAAACCAGTAGAGATAAGGAGTCTTAAACGAGGTGATCTTTGTCAATATAGACGAAGTTATTTATAAAAAATTATTAAGCCAGGAAACCTGAGCTGCTATTTAGAGGCATATGACGGAGTTTCAGACTAGGCCGTTATTTCAAATATTTTAGGTTTACATTAAGTCTGATGATTAAACGAAATTTTAAGTCTGTGCAGATATAGGTTATTTATAGACACTTCATCAACAGGTAAATGGGAATAACTGCAATACGAAGTCATTTTTAATTTTGACATTAAATTATCTCGTACTATATATCATGACAATTAAATCAAAATGTGTTTTGGAAACATAAATGAAATGTCTAAGAGCCTAATTGGTTTCTGAGAGTACACCGTTTTGCGTTCAATGCGAACTTAATCAATCTGTACCTAGGTACACTTCCCGTTTTTCCTTATCTTTGCCTCATAATTATATATTCAGACTACAGATTAAATATCAATAATTGATCCTGTCCTGTTTTCCGTGATACAAAAATTAAAAAAGCCAAATTTTTCGGTAAAAAATTTCGTTTGGTTTTTCTGTCTGTGAACCGATCGATCAACGTTTATTCGGACACATATTAACCTTGAAGGTGTCCCGTCCTTGCTATCATATTAAATAGGTAACTAAATAACAAAGGTTAGCCGATAAATATGTACCTACCAACAATAATTTAATTATCTATGACATAAATATCAAATAAACATACAACAATAATAGGTACGGTTCAAACTAGTTATTTCCTACTCTAATATTGTTAGTTCTATGAGGGAATCCATGTGTTTATATTCCAATGTTAAACACCAGTTCCCTTAGATAATCAGACTGATTGAGGTCATAGCCAATACAGCTTGCCACGTCCGGGTTGACGGTAGTCACACACCTTAGAGAATATTGTGGAGATATGTAAGTTTCATCACAAGGTAGTCCATCCCTATTACAATTCTTTATGTGATTAGGGGAGGCCTATGTCCAGCAGTGGACATCTAGAGACTTACGATGGTGATGATTTGATACTCGAATAAAATCCCTTAAGAATCAGATCTAGAGGTAGTCCATCAGTGCTACAATTGTTTATTTGATATTCGAATAAAATCCATTAAGAATCAAGCATCGGATGTAGGTATAGCAATAAATTTACGATTACCAAGTTAAATTTACTGTGGCTAAAATAGCGATAGCCATTTTTCGCAGATCTGTGCTTTGCTAATAAACATTTCGTGAGATTTATACATTTGATTAAATTATGTACTTGCTTAGCTAAAGTATGTATCTATGTTTTTCGGAATAGCCCGACTAGATTTGGACTTACCCGAGCTCCTTTGAGAGTACATACCTATCCACCGATTCCAGCGAGGTCTGGTGTAGGTATATAATACAGGGATTACTGGTTGTACACTTACAGAAGTTGTTGATACACATTTATTAGCCTGTCGTGTATTACACTTACAATAACTGTCTGCTAAGCAAAGTTATTAAGTGATAAACCTAATCGGCTATTGGGAGCCGCCCGATAGTCATACAAATATGACATCATGTTCTATAAAACGATTTAATAATAACAATATTCGGATCGAAAAAAGGTTCATTTATCTTTACTTTCTAACATACATAAAAATAGTAAACATAAACGTAACATCATGCCTGTAATCCCCGGAGGGGTAGGCAGATGAGTATGGTACACCCCCACGTTTCACCAATTACATTTAAGTCCAACTATGGAATAGGTGGTGAGCCTCTTTCCATACACCGGGCACACATGCAGACTCCGAGTCACTACTAGAGATTCTAAATTAGAAAAATCCAATAATAATCGACCCATTATAATTCCACTGTTGAAATATGGGTCTCCTCTCATATTGTGCGGGTTAAGGCCATAGTCTGCCACGCTGGCCAAGTGAGGGTTGGCAGACATAATATCAGCATAAACATCACATATTAATGAATTCGTACACGCAATACGATATCATCGTTAATTTTCAATATAATTATACATTATTGTTTGTAAACAGAGATTTGTTTAGTAAATATGACTGTCAATTATTGTATTATAGACGTTTAATGCCTCTTATAGATATCTATTGTAGGTATTTTACATTTTTGGTGCGACAATTTTCTTTTATTAGGGTTATTTTGACCATGCGCGTGGTTCCGCAAATTCCCATATAATATTTAATTATTTATTAATACACATTTAGTGATACCTACTAATTGTGGATTCTGAGAGGAGACCCGTGTCCAATTTTATTAATTTATTGTAGATACCTACTAGAAAATTGACATAAAAATTAACAATAATAGTAACAATCCCACTAATGAAAAACTTAATCCAATTAAGAGACATTCTGAAACAAAAAATGCACTTAAAAGTAAAATTCCGATATGACGACAAGAGGGTTGATGATAATGGCTAAAGATAAAAAAAAAACTTAACTTTAATTTACCTTTGACCTAAGATTTTAGATGCTTTTTAACACATGTTTATCTCCTATCTACATATATTTTTGCTGTTAAATCCAATAAATATGATGACATTGATTATAGAAGCCTTTTGATTTTTTAGATCAGACAGTTTTTGCACTAACATACACTTGAAAGGGTTCGTTGGAAGTGCACTGCAGTATTATCTAAAGAGAATCAACGTGTTTTGCATCTTTAATGGCATTAATAATTCGCGGTTTAGTGCAAGAACTCATTAATGGCAAAAAATGATCATATGACTTTCATAACAGTGATTGACTCATGTTGACGACTTCTTGATGGTTCAAAAACATATTAATTTGGAACCGTTCAAATGTCGACATTATGACTTGAACATTACAATCAATAATTACAATTATTTTACATAAATACATCTTTATAATTTTATTTTCTTGTTGGAAAAAAAATTACCGTGAAAAATAACCATTACTATTTTTTTTTATTAATACACATGCCCACATGTATATGTACATATAGTAAAAGTGTGTGTGTGTGTGTGTGAATGCAATGGATATAAAAATTGATAATTTACAATTGAGTTAAAGATTAGGAATCTAAAATAAACCGTTTTGTTCGAATACATTATTTTTTTAAATTATCTTATTACCTTGCACTAGCGGCGACCTTGACAAGCCTTTTTGATGATAACACGTGATTAAGAACAGTGATAATTATTTATAATTAGATCAATGATTAGAAATGCATGAAATTACATTCTGGTTTGTTGGTGATAAAATCAATCACACTAATAACATTATAAAGTTTGGAATTTTTTTGGACTCTTGGCATTTTATCCTGCTTAAGGACCATGGTCACACATATATTTAAGTTCGCCATTCGGGCGTCTCTCTGCGTGAGAATTGTACTTGGGACTCTGCACATTAAATTGACATGATTACTGTTTCGCCAAGTGATTCCTTATACAAACGAAACCCAACAATATTAACGAAAATTGTTTACGCCTTATAATAATGTCAGAGGAATCTGTACCTACATCATCTCAGAGACATAACAGAAAATAAACAGAAAAAGTTATCAACGAACTAAAGAAATTTAATGCTAAACAATGTCGTTGTAATGTACTTTTCATGATAAATTATAAATATCTGTCAATAACATCAATAATAATCAGCGATAATACTTGCAATGCCTATATTGTATATCTGTATCCATCATTCATGAAGGAGTCACGTTGATTTAGTTACTGTTACGAATTGTTTTGAGAAGTGCCGTGTCGTTTCGGGAACACGTGAGTCCTTCATGGACGCGCAATATGACAGCTGACGGGGGCTAGGTCTGTTCGTTGCTCTTGGCACCCGCTCCCGGCTTGCGTACGCCAGCCGAACGCAATGCCAGTGTGTTGGCGAGCGCCACGCGGTGCTGAGTGTTGTTCTATGAAAGCGTTCGATTTTGAAAAATAGTCGAATGACTTCGTTCTTTCCGCGGCCCGGAACTTTCGTTCGAAAATTTGTATTGTAGTGCTTGATTTTATTATATAGTCTACTGTTTTTTCTATTATCTTGGTGTTTTGTCCAGTTCGTTTTCGTGTTTAAATTCGTGGATCGCAAGGTAAGACTTTTTGTTTTAAATTCGGGAATGGACTGATTCAGTAATTTATATAAGTCAATTGTGCGTTTTCAAAACGGATTTCAATTTGTATTCGCATTTAAAAATATGATAAATAGTATTTTTTTTTTCATTATAAATATAGGTAGGTATTTCTTATTGCAATTGTTCGTCGGATAATTTAATACTAGTAGATATGTAAGTGGGTAAGTTTGTCACTGTCAGCATATACTGATTTTCTTTATTGCATACTTTAACATACGCATTAATAAATTAGTAAAAATATTTAAATAATATTTATACATAGTACCTACACATTTTTTCCACAGTTTTAATTTCGCAATTTCTAATGTTAGTTTGTATACTTATTGTATTTTAATTGTGTATTTTAATGTTTAAATTTAAGCAAAGTTTTGTTTAATGTCTCGCTCGCTATCAACAAAAACAGTGATTTTTAATCGTTAATTAAATTAAAACTACAATATGACTAACAGTGGCAAACATCATGTAACAACAGAAAATGTTAATTCAGTTTACTTCATTGTGATTTTGGAAAATTTGGATCCGTTTTTGGAAATGGATTTGATAAATTGAAAAAAAATTTGATTCCGCCTGTATAATCAATCAAGGCAGTAATCGTAAACAAAATAACGTAATTTATCAGTGGAATTGTAATTGTAACATTCATAATAAGCATCATCATTGTTTGTTTTATCATTCCATTTATAACAAATTATATTTTTCTTAAAAATGCGTATTTAACATCAGCGTGGAGGTGCATGCTAAGATTTAAACCCCGGGGACATAGGGTTTTGAGTAATTTTTCTTAAACAATTATAATGTGCGAATACATACAATCGATTTTTTGTTAAAAACATAAACCAAAATATAGACTTTTAAACATCTTTAAAAACTACGAGTAAAACATGGTAGTTATTTTAAAAATAAAATACTATTTAAATACTGGTATAATGCGTAAATTGGAATGCGATAATTTATATCCATCGAAAAAGATTTCCTAATGTTAAAAATTCGAACGTTCAAAAAAGATAAATGACTATATAGAGATATTTTATACTGATTTCTTATTACGCGATGAAAACGAAAAACTTTACGATCGGTTTGATGTGGGTCCGGTGAGGCCAGGTCAGATTTGAAATGGAATGCGGTAATTTCTATCCGTCGAAAAAAATTTACTAAAATTGGAATTTTTTTTTTTTTTCAACCCATTACAATTCCACTGTTGGAATACGGGTCTCCTCTCATATTAAGAGGGTTAAGGC
>DWDT01004959.1:0-10774 GCA_018245595.1 Microceris scylla
ATTAAGATGTGCCTACCCCAACTTCTCATCATTACCTGGGTTGACTGGGTTGAGATTAAGTCCGCCTTGTGTTACCAACAATAAAGGATAAATAAATAAATATATAACACAATGCAATACGCAAGTGTGTCAGCGTAGGTATGCACTGCGGAGTTTTATAATTCTGCAAAAGTAGTGTAATGTAAACAGTAATGTAAATAATTAGTAAAAGTAAGAAAGTGTGTAGTTATTAAATTTGAAACGGGTGAATATAGAATAAAAATGGCGGGCCTGCAAGTCTAAAGATATTTTCTATTTGATTTAATCTGGTATGACAATATAATAATAAAATTTAAATTTCTAGACCCGTATTTTTTTCGTAATGACAGCTTAAGACGTTTTTTTATGGCAACACTGAAGGCTATTAATACTTGTAAACTGAAATTTTACTCTGTTACATTATTTTTCATCGCTTTGTCAGTTTTATTCTTCAGTACATAATATAGGTAATCAAAGCCATAAGAAGTGTTCTTCATCACAGTTTTTAATGATTGTACTGAATGCACTGCGTAATATGATGTAATTGTTACGTGGAATTGTCTTTTATGATGTATTCATCCACATCTATCTATTACGCACTTAAGTATTTAGGCGCTTTTGAACTAATAACTTTTGTAGATTAAAAAAAAGTTTTCTTTTTAGAATAACCCACCCACAACATAATAGGTACATAAAGTTAATCAAATTTAGTGCACGAGTGTCAAAATTAGTATTTACTGTTCGTTTTATAAAATATATAGTATACATCGTATATATACCGTTGAATAGTATCTCTAAAGCATTGTAAAAGAACCAACAAACCTTAACGAAGACATCATAAAAGTGGTTTATGAAATTATATGGCGTTACGTGGAAATGTTTTCTGCGATTATCACTGGGTTATACCGACCATAGCTGTAATAATGTGTTTACGTATAAATATACAGCATTGCGTTTCATTTTGCGTTTCTTTTTTGATAAAAACATAATCAGGGTATTATCATTTTCCTGATTTCTTGAATGCTTCAAATGTTTTTTCCTTATTTTATCTGGAGAATTATTATCTGTTACTACGCCACATTTTTTCCCTGGTCGCTACTTTATTAGATTATTTTTTAATAAGACAATCTGCGAATAAACCTGCAGAGTGTATAAAAATAATTATGCAAGATTGATCTTACTTTACATTATGATCCACTATCCATATCTTCCAAGGGGATCCGTCAAGTCAATAAAGAAAAGGAGAATTCAGAAGCGGACTCCCTAATTGATCATAACAAATAAGTTGAGATATGACCACACCGATGAAGAAAATAATTTTATTATTTACAGAATATTGAATTCGAACAGGAATTATAAATAGGAAACGAACTTTAAAAAACAAAAACATATCTTCTATCCTAGATTAATCCGCTGAATTTAATATTGGCTTCACGGTGAGGGACCTGGCTTTAGGCCACAACAATCATACTAAATTAAAAAAAACAATTACAACTAAACTTACCTGGAAAATATTTTCAACATTATATCCCTTTGTTTTTCTTCCGTCTTATCATTAGCGTTAAATGAGTATCGCTATACTGATGTTCTTTAATCGCGATTTCTGCGTAACATCGAATTTCCCGCGTGTCATTACTCGCTGTGCAGTGTCAACAAGTCGTTTGACGTTTGCTATCTACTTTCCCGAAACACATGTGCGATATAACCGTCATTGATTATCACATCGGCTATCACGAGGACATGTCGCTGATTTGCAAGAAGATATGTCTACAAACTTCTATTACAGAAAACGCCTTTAAAAACTCGACATCATTACAATTCTATCACCATTATAATAGTCCTACGACCGTTATAATATAGAAGTTCTACTAAACTTAAAAACCAAAGTTATCGTCGACATAGCCCAAAGGCAAGCTGAAGTGGCAGTGGGCTGGTCACATCGCTCGCAGAACCGATAGCCACTGAAGCAGACGTGTTCTGGAGTGGAGACCTGGATTTGGCAAACGTAATGTAGGACACCCTCCAGCTAGGTGGAGTGACGATATACGCAAAGCGGCTGGCAGTGGTTGGATGCGAAGAGCTGAAGATCGAGCTCAGTGGCGTGCCATTGGAGAGGCCAATGTCCAGCAGTGGACGGGAATAGGCTGATGATGATGATGATGAAATACTAAAAACAAGAAACTCTACATATATACAATAGTAACGTCTACCTCTTCATGTACATAGAATGGTATAACCAAAAACGGCCCGCGGAACATTGTGGGTTCAAAATACAAAAATCTCTATATCGTCTCGTCTTACATAATCCAGGTCTTATATTATAACACCGAAGTTTTTGCAAGTACGTATCGCGTGTAAAATCTGAATTTTCGATGAGTTTTCATAGTCTTTTTTACATCTTTATACTGCTTAACTAATGCATAGTCATTACGTGATATTATCTAACTAAGTAGTAATGGAATAATAAGTTTCGTCCAACGTTAAGTTAATGTACCATTCAATACACCTACTCGCAAGTCACTTTGATGGAATTTGTCTTTATTTTTTTTTTATTTTTTTATTTAACGGTCGAAATACGCAGTAGAACTTTATTGTTTAAGTGTAAGCCTCCAAATCCGGGGTCTGTGAACTATGTTCGTACATAGTTATGTATTTTTTTTTAATCAAAGCCACTCAGTAAAACGACGAAGGAAAATATTATCACGAAACCTACAAGTTCTATATTTCTCTATGATTGACTCTATGTCACACTCAATAATATGTCCTTTTATTTGAACAATATAAGTTTCACGATTGTGAAACACAAGGGCGATGGTAAAACAGGTTTTAAAGTAGATGACTCTATATCATTTATTTACTCAATATTATCTATTCATGTATCTTCATGAGCTAAGTCCGTTACGGGGTAGGCAGAACGACCCTAGAGCCAAATAACTCTATCTTTACAGACCTGACGTGCTTCTGTATATTCATCACTCTCTTTATACACGCACGCCTATTACAAAAAATTCTGATTCCCCGCCAGCCACTTCATCATCATCATCAGCCTATCTCAGTCCTCTGCTGGACATAAGCCTCCCCCAATGAGCGCCACCGCGCCCTGTCCTCGGCTTATCGCATCCAGCATCTGCCTGCAAGCCTTTCGCAGATCGTCATCCCACCGGGCCGGAGGGCGTCCTACACTACGTTTGCCGAGCAGCGGTCTCCACTCCAGAACTCGCCTACTCCACCGGTTGTCGGTTCTCCGGCAGATATGCCCAGCCTATTGCCACTTCAGTGAGCTAATCCTTTGAGCTATGTCGGCGACCTTATGCCAGCCACTATCCGACCTAATTGTTTAAGATGTATACCGACGCAACTTCTAGAACATTACATTCCGACGTAAACATCTTACGTTACCCCCACTACAAGATAATTAAGCACTTAAGATCGTTCATGGATATTACACCTGTGTGTTAATGAACTCGACAATAACATCTCAAACCGGAACTAAGCGTCTAAGGCGAGTTCCATAGGAGACTACGACTCTCGTGTATCGATGAAATAGGTCCGGGACAGGCTAATGAGATGAAAAAGTGATGAATTTTAAGCAGCACGTCAGTCTGTACGGAAAGAGATTTTATTTTATTATATTAACAAAATCCACAGTTGTTGGAATATAATATATATTCGTGCATTGCTCAACATACATTGCTCATACAATAACATATTCACATTTTATAAATATTTAACTTAACAAATATTAAACAGTTTTATTACAAAATTATTAGAAACCAGCAACCGAGCAGAAACGAACTTCAAACTACATGTGGATATTGGACACCTGTCCAATATTGCTTCCTTTTCTGCCAAATGTCGAAAGCGAGGAGGAAACGAGACAAAACACACGAGATATAACATCTAGAGCTCTTGAACGTTTGTGTACAAGATGGGCAATCGATAGGTTTGACGTAGGAGGGTACGAACTTGAACTTGTCTTATATCGTTTGTTCGATCGGTAGATGGTGCAATACGGTTCTCGTGTTCCTTGTTTGTTGTGTACTCGACGGTATTCGTTACAGATTCTTTATAGTACCATACAAAAAATTTAAATAACATACAAAAAATTTAATTTTAAATAACACCTTGAGATGTCACGATTCATCACACAAATATTTATCTCGGGTGGGAATAGAACCCACGACATCTGCCCGGCAGTAGGATTACTTACTATCCACTGGACTAATGGGTCAATCAAAATTATATAATAGGCATACTCGTAAAGGTGGTTATCATTAACTTTGAGGGGAATGGTACATTGTTCTGCCTACTACTTCGAAGAAATACAGGCGTGATATTGTGTTAATATTATGAAAAATAATGTAATCATAATACTACATAATTAAAGTACAATATTGCCTACGTACATAGTTCACACGGGCACTTCGCTATTTGCTTGAATTTGTACTATTTACAAAACTGTTCGGACCATGCGGTTGTTTGCTCTGGCCCAGTGTACACCAGCTGATGAATCAGCCTTGTCCAACGTCTAAGAATTGTCAATATTATTGTGCGGTCTAGAAACTTCGGCGGTGATTCTGCATTTTCAACAAAGTCGTTACGAAAGGATATGAAATGTGCAGAAATGTACAAAAGACACTTCAAGGCATAGACAACACAGAGATAATATAAAAAATATATATTATATTTTAAATTATATATCTAATTATCATGCTTTTCGCACTTAATTTATTAAAATTTTTAACAATTTGAAACTAAATCGATCTTAAGGAGTATTTGATTTGACTTGAACGATATTTCCTTTGCGGTGTGAAAATGCAAGTTTTATTGACCGAGCAAAATTTTTATGGAGGTATAATAATCGACCTATTATAATTCCACTGTCGGAATACGGGTCTCCTCTCATATTGAGAGGATTAGGGCCACAGTCTGCCACGCTGGCCAAGTGCAGGTTGGCAGACTTCACACACCTTAGAATTTTTTTTTTTATGGAGTTATTTGAGGTTAACCCGCTTACAACGCTATTTATATTAAAGGAAACCAAACTCATTTAGGAAGTTAAGTTTAATAACTGTCAGTTTGCTGGTAGATTAGTCTGATAGGAAAGTTCTGTGCGTACGAACATAAGGAATGCTGTTAAGGCATTTTTTTATTATAACCATAATATATTTTTTGGATTAAAAGCTGCGAAAGGTAAAGTTCTGTTAAATGTCAACCTGATATTTGTTGATATTTTTATATTTGTAGTTGACATTTTATAAAAGAAAAAGATTTTTAATGCGTCAAATATATCATATTATTTATGTTCACACATTAAAAGAAAAACAAAGAAATACACACAAAATCTTTACATGGTAAACAAAAATACTGCACTTGAATACTATGAAATAAAAAAAGCATACTCTTTCGTGGGTCCTTCTGTGCCATTAAAGTATTTTTGCTCGAGAATCATAAGAACAATTATTTGTTTTAAATTGTCATTGCGACTGACAAGCGTTCTAGTTGTGCCATGTGTACTTAATGGTATTTTACAAACACCTCATCAAATCACAGACCGCTAAAAATATTATGTATCTTTCTACCCCGTGTTGATTCGTGTTCGTGTGTGAACAAACACAAACACTGCCCGGGTACCATACAAGTAAATGTGTCTATGTAAATCTTTTTATAAAAAAACACAATTTTTTACGAAACGACAAAAAGTGTGATGTTCCATACTGTTTGGTAATGAGAAATGTTTTATCAAAAAGTCAAATGAATTGATGGATGATTCGAATGCGGCTAGTATTTAAAATTATCAAAACAATGTTAACTTAAGAGTTATTATTAAAAGAATCCATTATACTCAATACATCGATCGATAATACATTTGAAAAGGTGAAGAATGAAATGAAAAGATAAATTAAATAACATTTACCTGTAATGAGGTGATAATTATGTGATAAATAATAAATGTAATAACGATATGTCAGATCAACAACAATTAGCTTTTACAAGAATATCCGAATCTACAAACGAGCCTATATACAAATATTAATTTTAAGTATCAATATTAGAGTTCGCCAAAGATTATGAAGACGTGTGAGTTCTACCAAATGATATTACGTTAGTCTGGCAAACTAATACCTGAACCTTTTCATGCTGAGAGAAGTGCCGTGTCCGACTGCGAAACCGTAAATGATGGTCATTGGCTGCCGCCGTCCATTACATCATAATCAAGGCATCTTAGATAATATTTGTATTACGAACAAAGATGTTACAAGGAAATATCTTTACGAAGTAATGATCACGAGAACCTGCACAGCCTGATGAACAATGAGGGCCAATTATTGCTCAATACACTCGTTATATTGCTCTGTTACCTAACAATTTATCGCGACCCGCTCAGCCTCCAACGTACGTACATAATCAGTATTATTATTTTTAAAATCATTATTCTTATTGTTATGTTATAAATCTAATTGTTTTATTATTATCACGTTATGTTCGCTGTGGCCCGTGTTCTTATTTTTCTGGTATGTTCTTATGTTTACAGAGAAAAGTGATTTGACTTTTCTTCTTTCTTCTAGATAATCTTTTGTGCGCAAAAAATTCAATTAATCCTTGAATTTTGATTTTGTTTCCGACATACTTTGATTTTTTCATTTGTTTTAACGCGTAACACAAACACAAGGATTTTGGCGATATCGATGTCAATTGGTATATATCAAATGTTATACTCAATTCGGAACTAAACCGTTCTTCCGTGTTAACAGTAACACGAAATGGACAGACCGTGCGTACATTGAGCAGAACAGTTGTACCTAGCAAGTCCCACTGACACTATTTGGACTGGGAATGAGTCCAATAAATGCCGTGGCACACTTGGCAGACATCCGTTTCCACCGGGACGAGTTGATCTAGCGTGCACATTGCATGAAGAAACCGGAAACGTATGACTGGTTGTCTTACTGATTGCTGTATGTCGGTAAGTGGACCAATCACACCCTGTTCTTACGCTGTATCCTTATATGTCTCAGCAATTCTAGACTTGTCGCGATCTATAGATCTATTTGACGCTAGATCAACAAAACGGATTGACAATTACGAAGGTAGATTTGAAAAATAGAACATTAGAGGTTATCACGTTTTTTATGTATTGGCTTTATAATTTTATCATTTCATAGTAATTGCGAATTAAAAAGTTTAAATGTTGAATAAAATTAACATAACCTGATTCAATAAATCTATTTTTACTTCTGTTTTGCATATCCTTCAATTCGGTTTCATCTTTTTTTATGTCTGTCACGTGTATGGACACATGGTTAGAGGAATTTCATTCATTCAAGTTTTCCAATACTTGGTTTATAATTTTTTTACTGTCATATATCTATTAATTGATTATATTAGAGCGTGTTAAACGACTCGTGATCACTTGTGACTCACGCTAGATCACTTACGAGATAGGCAGAGAGCGCTGAGTGCTCTATTCTTATAAATCTGAAGTGCACATTGACATTCATCGGTGTACTTTTTAGTATTTATAGTTTCCATTATATATTCATTTTTGTTGTAAGCGTATCTAAGTAGATTTTAAAATTGTCGAGATGTTTTTTGCATGCTGATGGATCTCAGTTAATTATGTGATCAGTCTCTCCGCTAATGTTGGCCCATTAACGAATTCAACAACTATAACCGAGGGACAATTATCGTTAAACCGTTTATTTTAACGTTTTCGGTTAATTGTTATTTTAAATTTCTCAAGAAAAATTTATTACGTAACCGCGCTTTAGTTTGTGTCACAACAGCTGACCGCTTATGATTTTTAATTAAATATTTTATTAATTTAATGATTATTCCCAGTATTTATAATAATTTATTATAATATCAAGTCAGCAAATTAGAAGAAAATGAAATTGTGTACTTTTCAAACATACGAAATGTTAAATTTGAACACAAATTGCACCTCAGCCAGTGTTTCTGTTTTATGTGTGCACAAAAAGGGTTCTGCTGCTTATTTCTGTCTATAGGTATCCCTCTATCCTGTAAAATTTTGAAAATAAATGGCCCATTACGTTAGCTCTTTGTCTACTAACAGATTTCACATTCAAACATACAGTTTGGGTGAGCACCCAAAGTGTAAGAGTATGATGTGTGATGAAGATTATGTCCTAAAGGCTGACAAACTAAAGCCGATGTCCGAATTTTATGTTCGTCGTTATACTAACTAAGGTTTTACATCTGTAAGGTTCTTATACATTAAGAAAAGTCCCACCACGCCTCTAATCCCTGAAGGATTAGACTGAGGAGACTAGTACCCTCCCATGTTCCACCAGTTACGTTTACGTCCCATGGAATAGCATGTGAGCCTATTACGATACACCGGGCACAGATCCAGACTCCGAGTCACTACCAGAAATTCTAAATTAGAAATATCCAATAGTACCCGACCCGGGGTTTATACCCAGGACCTCCCAATCGACAGTCGATATTACTTGTATATGTATATTAATTTATTCATTTTATTTTAACTCTTAATTATGACTCTATTACAAACAAAAGACGAAGTTAATACCTAATAATATTTTCTGCTAGTCAATCTTTGGTGGAAAATGTAAGTTTATTTGAAAGATGAAATTTAAGAATCTTCCCAAAATACAGACGTGTGAAACCGCGATCCATCAATATTATTGGTTTAAAGACAGTCTCAAGTATTCAGGAATATTGGAATACACACAATGAGTACGACATTCCTAAATGCGTTCTAGTAATCAACGATTTAGGAATCACAGCGCATACTAGTAGTAAGCATAATTTGCAAACGTAAGTGAGCCAAGTGAGGGCCGCGTGGCGCAATGCGTCGGACGTGCGCGGGCGCCGGCCTCCCGGCGAGGCCGCGCCCCTCCGGCGGCACCCCTCCCCCATCCACGACAACAACAACAACTCACGTGGGGAAACGACACGTCGTCTCGTAAGTAAATAAATAACGCTGCATGTCTATCAAAGGAAAGTAATTATAAGATCATGATGTACAATCTGAGACGGAGACGTTGAGCAAAACCAACAGCAACCTATCTTTAGCAAATCGGTCAAATACAAGTTGATGAGCAAGTCAGAAGTCCTCGAAACTTGCCTGAGTGTGTACCTATAAAAAGAGCGATAAATATGGACGAAATATGTCAACTTTGTAAAGATATTTAGCACTCGGTGCCCTTTGCTTACCCTATAAAACATAAGACATCAGGCGTGATGATATAATAATAATTTTCTAATACAACATCGTAGTAGGATTTATAGAACGTAACATCACGTCTGTAATGCAGAGAGAAAAGTGCAGTACACGCCCACATTATTCGCCAGTTACATATATGTATGTATGTCCCACTATTGAATAGGAAGAAGGTGGACCTATTGCCATACACCTTGCATAAATGCAAACTCCGAGCCACTGCTAGGAATTTCTACTATAAAAGCTAAGTTAGGATAAATATGATAGTATCAACGATCAGTAATCACGTATGCAAGCTCTCGCCCAACGAAGCAGTAAGGTTTATAAGTTACCATTAATGATTTTTCACACGGATGGTTGGACAGAGATTCTCTAGTACAGCTACTGCTACAACTATTTACCTGTTCGTTTTTGTACATGGTACAAGAGTAGTACGCAACGTTGGCTGACACTGTGAAGGTGTACAGGCAGTCTGTTCAATATTCTACAGCTGATGGCTTCCACGAGCTGGAATTTAAAGCAACATGAACTTGCCTTTGGACGTGTCAAGTGTTTGAATGCGTAGTAGAAGGCGGTACCGTATTTATTCATAGAATACATAACGCAGTTAGTTCAAAAGTATCTGTAAGCCTGGACCAGAGTTACCTCTTAACATAATTGGGCCGTTGCTATGACTACGCGCTCCGGGAAGCCACATCTAATCACATATGTGTATTTAAATTTCATTGTACTAACAATTTTACTCGCGCATTTATCAACAATCCTCTTGGGTCACTCAAAGGCCGATTTCTCGACACGTCTAAATTAGGTACATCCGACTGACGTCCGTGTCATAACTCGCGGACGTTAACTAGGCACCTCGGTGTGATGACGTAACAGCGAGGTGCTGGCGTATGAAAGATGTGAGTAGTAGTCATTGGTAGACGGAGTGGATAGGATAGGGAAGTGCATGGTACGCATGTGACAAGTTGATTTCTGCGAGTTGCATCTATAATATCCCAACGTTACTTTGCCACAAATAAAATAACAAGAGAACGCTTTTTGTGGAACAGCCATTCAACCGATGTAGTATTATATAGTTTTTCTATATAGCAGGCACGTTGCGCACACTTCCGTTCTGCGCCTGCACTGCCTGCGTTATTGACGCCGTTTCGTCACACCAGCACACTTCACAGAGCTTTTATTTCCTATACAATAAGGTCGAGAATCGATAGGAAAACGAGACAGCGTAATATCCGAGTGATATAGATTGTAGAGAAGCGTTAGATTATTTATTATGTTAATGAAGCGGCGGCCGGTGTTGCGACACGCAGCCTTGCGAACTTGTCGTCGTAATATGTGCAGACATTGAGTCGGTTTGTGCGGCCTCATTCGTTGCTTCGTAGCCATTAAAGTTCTCGGAATGTTATTTAATAAACACCATTTCGTACTTGTTATATTTTACATCGACTGCCTCGTTGGTCGTGTTGGATGCAAGTGCGACTGCCGATCGGGAGGTCCCGGGTTCGATTCCCGGGTCGAACACTACAAAAAATTTCTAATTTAGAT
>DWDT01004960.1:0-10774 GCA_018245595.1 Microceris scylla
CTAGATAAATGTAATAAGTCGCGTCACATGTGTTTATACATAATCGAACTACAGCAAATCTCTAGGAGAGCTGTCGCTGGCCGGATGCAGACGCCGCGCCGCCGCTGGGCGCTATCGTTGCGCTAATTCCACGTTATTTATTTAAAATAATTTATTTCGGATCTGGACTCGTCGTCCGCGATCAGACGTATCGGAGCTCGGGTTTCATAAGGACAGATGGATGGCGGCATGCGGTGCATCTACAACACCAGTCAAACACTTATTTAGCGTCGAAATTAAATTTACCTGTGTGGTTTCAAACGAGAGATAATTGGGACTTGGTTTCTCTGCGTATACCTACTGCACGGCGTTGATATAGTAACAATATATTTATCCAAAGCTTTTAATAAACTCTCAAGTAAGCTTTCAATTAAAAGCGCTAACATTAATTTATTTCAATGTGTAAAATTAAAACAACCATTAGATATACAACAGTATCGTTCAGATTATACATTTATAACATACAAAATGTTTTCTAACAAGAACAAACATTTAAAACGCAAAACAGCTCAACTTTAAAATTTTATTATATTCATATTATAGATGCGGAGGTAAATATGTAGTAAAAGCATTATATTATAAAGGCGGATTCTCTTTGTAGCGGGTGTAACGACACAATGGTATCGCGTCTGTTGCAACAGTATCGGGCGTGTTTATTGTGTTAACGCGGAAATGGAAACGCGTGTCTGTGGCCAGGGCTGTCTCTGGCGTGATTGTCTATGGATATATCTTAAGCGTTGACGAACGTACATTCCGTGGTCAGCTTGCAGAATGTTTTAGTTAGCATAAGTTTAAATAAGTAAATCAATAGGCTCACCACCTATTCCATTGTGGGACATAAACGAAACCGGTGAAACGTGGGAGTGCTCTGCATTCCTCTGCCTACTTCCGGGATTAGAGGTGTGAAGTTACGTTTTAAATAAATAAATACCTAGATCGATGAATATTTGAAATAATAATAAGTAAATTGTAACGTAATATTCATATGTGATGGTGTTTTTTAGGAAGGAGGAAATAACAAGGTATAATTTTGAAATTCATAATGCTGTTACTGGTGCAATAGCACATACAACATACCATTGGAAGTTCGGGCGAATAGTAAAAGGTTCACGTGGATTCCCATTAACACAAATGATTTTGAAATTTTAATTAACTGTGTTTAATTGCTTTAAGGAAAAAGTGGAACATGAAAAACGCTAATGTTTAAGTTTATCTAGTACCCCGCGGCTTACTTTGCTATTACTGAGTGGCACGTTGAATTTAAAACATTTAATAGACCTTTAGATTTAAAAAAGGCACTTTTCGATGAATAATTTATGAGTTATCCACTGGTGCGGGATGACCTCGCTGTACTTATATATCCCACTAATCAGGGGACGAACAAAGAATTTGATGTTATTCGATTTTCGATTTAACTTTTCCATTCGGAGATTCAGGAGTTGAAATCTTACTACACACTCCGCGTTTTAAAAAGTTATACGCATTTATATTTTAAATTTTATTTGCTGCGACCGTCCATGGTAGACCCAATAATCGCCTTGCGCCGCTGGATTTTCTCCACACATCCACATCTTAGGTGTCCACTGCTGGACATAGGCCTCCCCTAATCGGCGCCACTCCTTCCGGAATATCCACATCCACATAATTGGATATTAATGCACCAAGATATAATATGTAAGATTGGACTTGTATGATCATATCGACGGATATTGTAAATCCCATACCCTCTTCCTACTGTTTGCGGTGGCATCCCTCCAGCTATCAAGGCTGATTAGCGTTACACTCGCATGTGTAGATGTTATGTAGCAGAGATGACATTATGCAGTTTCAGGCGGGTGCCCGCGCTGCGCCGGCAGGCCTTCGACAGTATTTCGCCCGTCCTGACAAATGCTGTCCCGCTTTCAAAAAGTTCCCTAACTAACTAGTGTACTTACTAGTTGTTTTGGTGCATCCATACTTAGAAGAGAGCGTCATAGCACTGGCCTCTTGATAGAATCCAACGATGTTGGTCGAGTCGAATCCAACGGAAATTAACCGATGTTCATATCTAGATCTGTTAAATTATCTGGTCTATGTTTAATCTGACTTTGGATACGTTCTCTTTTTATGAAGCCAGACCGCTCGGACGCAGTTTCTTTGGAGAGGAATGTCTTAAGCCCCTCATTAAGATCTGATAACGCTTATTACGTGCTATTATACATTACCCTATAAAAAATATGTATATATAAATGGTCAACCACACCCCTGCAGGACAAGTCACGTTCTTATTCGCAAATCCCCCGTCAAGCAGACACTAGTTGCCATTACCCTGTACAAAGGAACCAGTCGAATATTGTGCGCGCGCTCAAATAAACATAAACACAGCTAACAGATTAGCGCTGTTTGTGATACCGAAAAAACGAGGTAGGTGCGGTGTGGGTTGTGTCTTAGCGGTTCCGTATAATTTGTATTATGTATAAATTGTAAGTTTATGCATAAAAACTATAGCTCGTGGTTTGAATCTGTGCCAGTAGGCTCATCTATTCTACATGGGACGTATAACATAAATGGTGAAATCTGGGAGTGTATATTCTTGTACCTATCTCTTCTGGTAGATACAGACCTCATGTTAATCATGCTTGCCGCTAACCCAGTAGTCCATTCGCCCACATGACAACATCGACACATTAATAAGTAGAAAGAATCATCGCAGTCCATGTAGCTTACTGAACAGCGTTGGATATGCGCAGTCCACTGCTGGACATAGGCCTCCCCCAATGTTGATTCCCTCCTCCTTCAAAATGTTGATTTATCAACAGTAGCAGAAACAGGTCGTTTTTTATTTTATGACAATTTGTACGATTCTATATTACTATTAATATAAAAAATATTTCTTTAATGAACCCTAAAAACTTGCTTATGAAAAAGTTTAACGAGTAGGTGTTGGAAGCCCACACTACTCGGAAATAAAGGAATTTGATGATCAGCTCGCGCGTACACATGGATCTGGAGAAACAACAAACAAACATTGCTGTCGTCAAGTCGATATTGTGGCTCACAGTGATTTACGCAGACAACTACGTTCGTAGCATGTCGCAGTGACACATTTCGTCATGTCGTAATGTTTTTGTCAGTTTCCAGTGTAAATATTTATTTTATTAGAGTCATCATCATCGCGTCCTCGCCGATTTCGGCTACGGAGAGTAAGCCTCCCCCAATGAGTAGGTACCATCGCGCCCTGTCCCCGGCTTGTCGCATCCAGTATCTGCCTGATTCGTAGATAATTAATTGTAATACACCTATATTGATAATTGATATTTTTTTGTAATAAGTCAATTGAGCACAATTAATAATATGATGTCAATTGTTAATACAATGAAATTATGTTAAAGAAAACGTGTATTATCAAATAAAATAATAAAACTTATAAATAATAACGTGAAAATAATTAATTTAAAGATACACGTTTACTTAATTAAATTACATGTACTTTTTCAAAATGAGTACAATTTTCAAAAAAAATATAGAGATTCCGTCTAGCGTGCAACTAGATAATAATTTTTCATATCCATAAAATTTGTGGGAGATATTTTATTAACAAAATGCTGCAATGATAGAAACTGTGGGTGTAACTATTTATCCAATATTATGTTATAAATAAAGCGTTAGTGTATAAACCATTTCAAAATATAAAATGCTATTTTAATGTCTAATTTAAATACATAAATAATTGTTACCCAAACACAATATATATTACATATTAAAGCACACATATTTGTCCCATTTAGCAGACGATACTACGATCTCTTGCTCACACTCTAGGGTGACCGAGCACTGGACTAAGCCACCAGTTAAATAATAAACTTTGTTTACCCATTTACTTCTCCTATTATGATTAACTGGTGGGAGAGTGAGAAGTCTCCGATACCAGCTTGCCCGTGTGAAGGGAGTGATGAATATATAAGCACGTCAGGTTTGTAAGAATAGAAATTTGGCACTTGGTGTTCTCTGTCTATTCCGAGATGGTCCTGCCGAGACGTCACAATGAAATAATATTAACCCTAATACAGTAAATACGTGAACTATTGCAGTCCAACTTCCGCTGGCCTGAAGCGCATTAACAATTGCAATAGAACGGAAGTTTCCACATGCAAGTTATGGATTGACGGACACACAGACCGACACAAAGGCGCGTCTACAGCATATAGGTACTCATTGCAGCAGCGGGACCACAGAGTGGCTCCGTGCAGAGGTTTCGTTACGGTAGAAATTAAATCACGTTGATATCTGTTACACTCTAATATAGGAAACAGAATATATCCAATAGAAAGAAGACAATAACTTTATTCGCTAGCTTTTGGTTAGGGCACAAATATACAAAAAAAAATTATATGCATAGATAAAAATAATACAACATTTAAGTAGAAACCTGTGTTGTGCACCTAAATAGCAATTAAAAATAATGTCTTCATCATTATTCAATTGGTTTTCAGTCCGCACAGAGCTGAGGTGGTATTTTAGCAGACTGGAGGATGTGGGTATGTGTACGGTTAGCAAAAAAGATATTTCAGTTATGTGGTTTCTTCAGTTTTTTCAGAAAGACCTTTGAGGGGACGGGGTCTCTCCAACAGCCAGTATATACATATAAAGCCTATTTTGTCAATTAGTCTTGGTCACATCGACACCTGCAGCACTCGATAGTCGTGATATTATTATAATAATATGGATATAAGCTCTGTTTTAACGTACTCTGTGTACCTGTTCTAGATTCGTAAGAATCAAAGCCCTGGCGCGCGTCCAGTGGCCCAAGACGAGACAACTGAAGCCATCGTTTGCTTAAATGTCCTCTAAACGTTAGTTGTTTCTAAAGCCAGGAATAACGTGCACTTCATATGGTGAGACATGTGGCGCTCATGGTCCGGTAGCGGTGGCGTCACAGACAAAATGTCAGCTGAAGTAAAATTAATCAACAAGTGTTTTTACGGCATTAAGTTGTAAATGAAAAATAAGTATTATCTATGCTATGCTGTTCAAAATTCCTCCCAAATATATCAACAAACATTGCCACACGTACACCTCTTGGTAGGTACTCTGATTTTTGGGTTACCGATTCTCCGCAGGCTTGAGCAGTACGTCCATCTAGTTTGGAACCGATTCACATTTTGTGGGTCGTACATGAAGAACAGCAGTGGACTGAGATAGGCTGATGACGATGACGACGACGATATAAAAGTTACAGATATCGGTATATTTTTTACTAATGTAAATATTTAACTTGCAAGTTCCTTTTTAAGATATACTCATCCAAATATTTTAAGATGACAAAGGTTTTATCATTTATGTACAAAACACGACTATATATATGATTATATCGAGTGCACGTCCATGGACGAAACCCGCTCCAGCCGCAGACCGTAGTCCGTTCCGTCAGAATTAAGTCATTAAAAACTCAGTAAAATAACCCTATCGCTCTGACCTACCTACTTCGAAAATTAACAAAAAAAAACCATCCACACACGCACCCACGTGTATTTACGACTTTTCAAAATTAAATAATACACCGCTGGAGCCTTGAAAAAACTTAAACACCTATTAAATAAACCCGCCTCTTTCCCGAACCGAGTCCGTAACGTAAACACTGTCTCAGTTCCAGCGACAAAAAGTGTTAAAATAAAATCATAGGTACGCAATACCGAACGCGTCTTTTTCTCGGAAACTTGTTAATTATCTGTTGTAAACTAATAAAATGTAATATTATGCTTCGTAGCGTGTTTTTATGTATGTACGTGTCCGACGTGGACTGGATTTACGGAGGGAACACGAGAGATTGTGTTCCAGTGTCTGCTCGTCGTAACATTTTGTTTTAGTGTTTAACTATTATAACATTTAATTTTTATTTTTATAGCTGTGTATTAGCAAATTTAAAAATTAGTAGTGCCGCGCTCCTGAGGGATTGGTTTTATTTATATCTGGGGGTTTCTGAAACATAATCTCTTACGGTGCTTTTAAACGCAACTCCCGGAAGTTTTAAACATATTTGACATATTTTAAGCATTAATCATTAAAAATTTACTATATTTCTTCAGGAAGCAAAATGGTAACATAAAATACTCTTGTCTCCTGCCTACTAGAAGTTTTATAGGTTTACAATATATATTGCAATTGACCACGACGCACTTTCAACTAAAACTCGCCTGGAAAGTTATTAAATTCTCGAAACGTATGTTTGCTTAACATCGCAGGTTAGATCAACTATCGCTCAATTATATAAACGTCTATTTTTAAAATTTAAATACTACGTTTCCTTTCAAATTACAACATAAATTTACGTTCTTAACATTCGTTCCGAAAACCCCAAAAACTCCGATACCAATCCCATTCATTCGAATACAATACAGTCAATCGGCGAGTCCATCTACTTGAGCGGCATGTATGAGTGAATGAGAGATCCGTTCGCCCGTGTGTCGGCCACATTTACATTTCAGTAGCGTAAACGTTTGATATGTTTCCCCTACCTGTTTACTGCGGTCGGAAGTACTGCACGGCCGTTTGTTTCGGACAGTCACTCGACTGACTATCTATAGCATTTTTATGTTATGCACCTTGCACAAACGCTTGGACTTACGTAAAGTTAAATATAAACAAAAGCTTAGTTTTATTAATAAGGTAGATGAAAAGCCTTATAATTATTTTAGATAACATTTTTCAATATATATGTTACATTTAAACAAATCAGAACGGGTACTTTAAAGAATTGAGAATCAGAGAATGATCGTGTGTCATAAATTGGTACTCGTATTTTAAAGGAAAGTACCTATGAGGCTATGAAGACATCGCAGATATCAAAAGCCTATTTGTTTCACGTTACTGACTAATCCCACCCGCCACTGCAGCGACTGACGGCAGCGACTGACTGCAGCGGCTGGCGGCGGCGGCTGGCGGCGGCGGCTGGCGGCCGGTGAACGCGCCGTCCATTACGGCGAAGGAGCGCGTAGTCTATGGCCGGTTTTATTTTTATTCGGCGCGCACACGTGCGGCTCCTCTTGTCTTACCCGCGGTTAATTCGGTCGCCGCCATTCTTTGTGGCACACTAATTGATTTCTAAACGGTTCGTGAGCAATATCACCTCTCTAATTGCTCCGAGGATGATTGAGTCATTCGCGGTTATAATTAGCCGCGATGTCTATTGTTTCATTGCGTTTGAGTGAAAATTTCCGTGATTTTCCGCTCACTCTGTGACCTCTTTTATTTCTGACATTCGGTTTAATGTAGCGTTTGTACGTCATTTTGGACGTTTGAAATCACTTTGAGAATGTGTAGGATTACGTTTCGTACGTTCTTTGTACTCGTACTTTGCAGGGGGTTGCAGGTTCGAATCCCAACTCAACAGATTGGATATTTAGATGTAGTCTTGTCTTTATATACTCGTTTCTCTGAATTATCTCTATATTATAAGTGAACCTACTATATGATAAAGGGCGTGAACTCTACATAATATATGGATATACATATATAATATATAACCTATACCGATAGTAGAGTGTGAAATAGTTTCTCACTAAACTGCAAGGAATAGAGATTCGTGAGTAATGAAAAGGCAGACAAGGTGGCGAGCAATAAACACTTTATTATAGTTTTCAGTATCCGCAGATCTCGCGAGTCTCTTCTGCGCGCACACGTAATTATCGCGGGGTTTTTATAAAAATGATTTGCGCATACATTTTATAATTAGCGCTATTCTGGCGCGCGGCTTTATGTTTTAACTACTCGTTGAGCCCGATGTTGTTCCGGTTTTTATACTTAACGATACAGCTAACAAGCGGACGGCCCATCAACATCAGCTCCATTGTCTCCAGGCCTCCAATAGTGTTTCACTGAGCCTGGTCTTCAGCTCTACGCATCCAAGCGTTGCCAGCCAATCTGCGTATATCGATAATCTAGCTAGGCGCAGCCCTATTCTCTACAGCCAGCTCAAGTGCGGAAAACGTGTAGATCAGCGTTTATTTGGCAACTTGAATAGTCTTAATTCTACAGTACGGTAGAGATTCACGCCGATACCTTAGAAGAGAAAAATTGATCACTGAACTCTGACATAGTATTTAATAAATTTCACATAATATATGAACATCTCGTTTTTAAATAACCTTTGTATTATTTCTTTTTAATATATTTAATACGAGCTAATGGGGGAGTAAAGAGACTGCTCAACCGGCGTGCTTATATAAAAAATGATGATTGTAGAAAAAGCGTGTCAGGTCCGTAACTAAAGATATATCGGCACTCGATGCTCTCTGTTTACCCTGTACGGGATTTAGCTAATGTAATAATTATGAAATAAACAGACAGACTGCACAACATTATAATATTGATATGGGTGGATGACGGTGTACGGGCGAGGTGTTTACCGGCGCGCGACGGAGCGTGTTTAATCCCAGTGCGTTGAAATATTATTAAAACACACGTTCACTTGACAAAAAGCTTTCCCTTCAGCGCGCTGCCGCCGTTTGAGTTGTAATGAGTTAACGAAACGATTACACGTTCTTGACGGGCGGTTTATAGATTTCTCTTTTTTAAATTTATTTATGTACACACACTAAAAGAAAACAAAGAAAAATACACAAAGCGGTTGTACAGGGGCACTACTTATTCCACATTGAAATATCTTCCCGTAGGCCCGCTGCTGGAAAAGTCAATGCGTAAGGCCAACCTAGTGCGTACGGAATATACTGGTATGTTTATATACATACGGTCATACAAATAATTTATAAATATATCATAAACTAAATAAATAAATAAAATAAATAAATGTATATCTAAGTAAACCTAAACACATGAGTCCAGGTAAAAGTCTTTGACACGTTTTTTCTTCTGACGTCGTAGACAGCAGACTGTAGCATACTACTCCGATTCACCAGTTACGACCACCATAAAATAAGATGTGTCTATTGCAATACATTTATGATTTTCTAACGAATTACATTAAGTAATATAGTCATTAAATAAATAATGAATTTCAATAGTAAAATTAATTTTAATCCGGAACAACTATGTTAGTTGCCAATTGCGCTGTTTAATGACATATCCAAGTCCCATAACAACCATAGACATTATAAAGGGAGCCATAAATAATTTCGCCCGAAACAGATCTCACAGCCGTTTGGAATACAATTTGTTATTGGAACGCGTCACATGTGCGTGTGTTGTTTATTGTTGGAGCGTTGCGCGTGTGTGTGTGTCACTAAACAGTTTTATTGTTTTACAACGACAATAAACGGACGGACACGTAGATTTTTTAAATGATTTTTTCCCGTATCCCGTGAGCGTTGCGGCCGCGAGTAATTGCTCGTAATTAAAGCCGGGAACGCACTAAAACTGAATGCTGAACTCACATATTACACGCTCATGTGTTTTCGCTAGCGTTTATGATGACCTGCTCCGATTTATTATTGGGCTGCCACATTCTTTAGGGCTGCACTCGTGTCACTAATTATTGTTGTTATGGTATATATTATTACGCCGGGTTCCATGTTGGGTAAGCAGCGAGTACCGAGTGTTTTTGTATTACGTATGTATTTATTGTCAATATTTAAATGTATGTAAGTGTATACGAGTACCTAAGTAAATACACAGAATGTATTAAAATTTTGGCTGATTAATTAATTTGTGGGATGTATTTTTATTTAAAAGAAGTGTGAAGCATTTTTATTGAGGTTGCATTTTTGCTGCAAAACTGCAACTGCAGGTGTTACACTCGTATATTCGGTTTGATGAATACGACGATATGCCACTTTGAGTATTAATTAATATTTCCTTCACGTTTACATTTTGAAATGACGCTAAACATATACTTCAATTGTACAAAATGTACTTATTATAACAAGTATCGCGCAAATCTGAAACGAAGTCGGTGCACGCATTCGTAAAGCCGTGTTTACACTGTCCGAGGTTTAAATGAAAAAAGACTATTTGTTATGCTTTCCTCATTTCAATGCCTTCCGTCGCGAGAGATCTTTGAGGCAATTAAATATCATTGTTCGGACAGCGCGTAAACCGAGCGAGACAGTGACGCGCAGATGCGCTGTGCGTTTATTTAAGAATTATAAACGTTATTTGGGTCGCGTGTTGTACGTACGCTACTACAGAAATGCATGTTATGTAAGGCGTTTGATGCTTCTGATTTTTTTCTATATGCATCATTATCCAAGGTCCTTTTATCGTTCCACCGTTGAAAACGTGCCTACAACCAGAATGAGAAATGTAGAGGCCATAGCCCACCAGGTTAAGCGTAGTTCGGGGCACTTATCACGCCTAAGAGAATTTTGGTTTTTTTTTCCATTGGTATAACAAGTTATACTTATTCTGAAACACACATACATATTTTGCAAATAAGTGCCGCCCAAGTTTTAAACTGAGACCGTTATGGGCGGGTGACTAATTTGTAATCACACGAATGTAAAAAAAAACAATATTGTGAAGGAAATTACTTACTTACGAGCTTTCGGTATTTGAATTGCAAAATTGTTCTTAAACTTTTAAAGGGGCCCAAAAGCTGCAAAAGTAATTGAGAAATCTGAAGTTTTAATGTTTTTAAATTAAATTTCTTAAAGTCTAATTGATCTTGACATGAGATAAATAAAGTTACCATTTTTTTTTAAAGAAACATACGTAGCAGATCAGTTTACTGAGCAGATCGAGACAGTATTTTACTCCGGCCCAACGTCTGCAACTTTATAAGGCGCAGGTTCGGCCGCATGTG
>DWDT01004961.1:0-10774 GCA_018245595.1 Microceris scylla
ATTGAAACGGACAGGATCTCTATCATTCTCATTATATTCCTATCATTCTCATTATATTTGTCGGAAGTATGTGACAGTTTAAATAACCCTTTATATCGATGAGTAATGTTTTAATTCTACCGATAAATTTAAGTATCTGTAAATAGCTAGATTAATTAAAAGCGGGTTTAAGATATATAAATATTAACGGTACAAACGCGACCTCTTTCATAAATTTGTAACACTTATGTCGGACACAGCAAAAATAAGCGTATTGATAAATGTCAGGTATTGTGATAAAAATAAGGTGCGTTAGAGACAGGCACCAGCGTGGGCGAGTCTGGGGCGCTACGAAGTAGACAGCGCGTAGGCGGCGTAGCAGCGTAGCGTAGCCTCGTAGATATCACGAACTTTTTGCTTATGTATTCACTGCCTGTAACTTTCGCTCAATTTAAACTTTGAAATTATATTTTACACTACTAATTATTATTTCTAGCACTTACCCTGTCACAAAACAGCTGACCGGTACATCCTTAGTACTTTACCGTGCAAAACAGGTATGCGCTATCTCAGCTGAAAGAAACCAATTTTCATTTTAAAGATGTAAAGTTTCTCATTTAGTCACGTAAACGCTGAAGATCCTAGCGCCAACCCGCTAGCTACACGATCGCCCGACGACTGATGGCTACATCTCACGAACTCTACTTCAGGAGTTAGGCTTGAATGGACCCGCGCTGCGATTGGTCGGTTGCCAGTGACGTCATAACGAAAATCACAATCATGTGGCCTTAGGGATGGGAGGCTTTGCGGGTGTGTGCGTGTCAGCCCCATGAATGGGCCGCAGCGGCCGCACCCGCGCCGTGCCCCCTGACGTCACAGCCTCCACTGCCGCCAGTCTCCATATTATGCAATTCGACATCTGAAATAGAACGGTAATGATAAATTTTGTTGCTATATATTTATACGAACATTGGTATTTCGATACACTGTTTATAAATAACTTTTTAGACTGTAGCATCACTACAGAATTTCTAGAAAAGTTAGGCGGTGTATTAGGAAGATTTGTGCATTGGTAAATTTGACCAAGACAAAGGAATAAGGAAAACATATTTTTACCAATTTTGTATTGTAAATTATTTGTAATTGGTTAGTTGAAATAATTCTTTTTGTGGTGTTCCAGTGACGTTCATCATTACACTGGTTGTGTCCTAATTATCGCGAGCCTCTCAGGTCTCATCCCGTATAGCTGGAATTGACCTTTGCCCTTTAGCTATCCAGGGATCTAGGAACAATATGTTTGCAATGAAATACTTCTATATGCGTGCAGCGAAATTGACAAAGTATTAGAGATAAAGCTATTATAATAATAAGATTAATGAACAGATTTGAAATTTATTGTTGCTCTGAACGCCGCTGCCTTATAATGAAAAAAAAAATTATTTTTTTATTTTAGTAACAAGTACTGTTAGTAATATAATGTTCCATACAAAGATGGGCTGTCTGTTATTTTTATGCATTTAACAACCCACGTTTATGCATGTACATACTCGCGTGTACATAAATAATGTATACATCAATTACTAAGTAAATTTATATAAGAATATACCTAAATTAAATATTTCTAGGATACCTACGAGTAAATTTGCGCTGAATCTATATCCTTGTAATAAACTGAAATGGTATTGCAACATAAGGGTAAGATAATTAATAATTGATCAGACCCCATCTCTCCGGGTGCTACCTATGCAGGTGGCGCTTGCGTGCGTCAGGGTGCGTCCGGTGAACGACCTCCCCGCTCCCCGCTGACCGGGTCACCGCGCAACAAGTGCGCTATCGACTCTACATTTGACATTTAACGCTCCTGCACCTTGGCATTTAGGAAATTTTATTAAATTATAATGGAAAAATAAAACGATATCGAGACTTTATAAAATGTAGTTATTCTGAGAGTAGAGAGAGTAGAGAGAGTAAGTAGAGTATTTTTTGATGTTACATTTGAAATAATTTGGTGCCGTATCGATCTTACAATTAGAAATGTGTGAAGGTCAATACATTTAAGTAAATTCATTATAAAATTTTGATTACGATCCATCTATATTTTTAGATTTCTATTTCCTGCGAAAATAATTATGCATAAAAATATAAATTATATTTAGACTCAACACTATAATTACTCAATAAAATGAACTTACTTTTTATTTAAAACTTACTAACTCAAACTTACTTATTACATAAAACTAACACACTTATTACTTAAAACGCTTGCTAGATGGAACAGACTATTTTAATTTTTTTTCTAGAATTATCATTGCCGTGAAT
Source organism: Microceris scylla (assembly GCA_018245595.1). Taxonomy (NCBI): domain Eukaryota; kingdom Metazoa; phylum Arthropoda; class Insecta; order Lepidoptera; family Hesperiidae; genus Microceris; species Microceris scylla. The sequence goes on from DWDT01004961.1 coordinate 2,299, forward strand.
ATTTAAAAAAATGTATAAATCATTAATGTTACTAGATATTGGTCTTTGATCTAGTGGTTGCATGCGCGACTGCTGATCAAGAGGTTATAGGTTCGATCTTCGGATCAAATACTAGTTGATTTCTCCAACTTAAAATTCCTAGTAGAGTAGCCCGAAGTCTGTATTTGTGCCCGGAGTATGGCAGTAGGCTCACCACCTTTATGCCATAGGACGTACAACGTTACTGGTGAGACGTGGGAGTACACTACACTCCTCTGTAATTACAGGCATGATGTTGCGAATGAAAAAATTTATGCAGCATATGTGTATCTACACAATTATGAAATTAAAATAAACACATTAAGACTTAGTAAGTACATGTTTTAAGAGACGCTAATAAGTTCTTTACTGGTAGTTGCAGATTTTATTGCATCTTAAACCTTAACATCTTTTTGTAAGTACTATCATATTTTTAGATTAAAAACTAGAGAATTTTTCATTGTTATTATTTTATAATCTTCATGCTATCCGTTTTGAAATACACGGTGAAGGTTTTCCAGCCCAGGCGAAAAAAATTGTGCCATCTCATGGTTATGCTGAACTCGATAGAAATAATCAGTACTATCGGTCATCACACCTGCGCGCTTGCACGTACTCACACACGGACTCGTACAAACACATACACACGCGCACACATACATATACACGTACATATGTATATACGTAGCGTACATGGAAGTGTATAAAACGATCATAGATTGACCGGACCTTCTAAGGACTTGCATCAAAATTAAATCAGGACAATTGGAACGTCATTACGTAATATTCAAGATCTCCATATTTGTTTTTGAAGTTAATGGTATACTTGATGTGAAATTTTTATACATATGTAGATATATACATATATAAACACACACACGCACACATATGTTGTATATACAGTTGTTAACAAGAACAAAGGAATGCTTAAATGCTTTGGTACATAACGTAACAGTAACGTAACGTAAACGAAACTGGTTTATGAAGCGGGTAAATAGTAGAATCTGAAGATCCAGACCTAAGTGTGCTTACTTGAATCGAATTGGTGACGTACTAAAAGGCAGGGTCAAAGCTATCAAGATTCTAGTAGAATAAATCGTTAGTCTCTGCCTATTGTTAAGGAAAATAGAGGTGATAAGTGTAACATGTATCTTTGTATATTTCCGATATTTAATGTATAGTTATTCCTCCTGTTTGAAACCGGTTTATAAATATGTATTTAACATCATCTTTTTATTATAAGGCTCTTAAAAAATAATCATCATCATCGTCATCATCATTAGCAGCCTATTTGAGTCCATTGTTGAACATATCCTTCCCCTAGTTCTTAAAGAACGATATGTATATTTAAATGGAAACATCGATCCCCGGTTCCAATAGAGTACTTACGCTCGGACCGGCTCGATACATACAATTGCGTCATATAATAAACCCTTCAACATCATACTTAACTTATAAAATAATCGTTATCAGATCCTTTAAATACAGTTTCATTTGATTTTCCTAACATTACAGGTAAACGGGTCTTGCTTCGAAAGTAATGAAGGTCTAATGGTTGAAGTACCTACATTTTACGCCGCACCACTTCGGGTTATAAATAGTAGTCATTTCCACCATCATATCTTATTACTTGGAGTCTTCCAAACCACAGTAAAAATGTCTTCAAGTATTGTCTATTCGAGGACAACATAATACCATTATAGTTTTCAGATACATTCTAAAAGCTGTATTCTATTAATAAAAAAATTCATGTCAAGTTCATTCAGGTTCCAAGGCAACGGAGTGCGTCACAAGGACTCGCCCTCTGTTCTACTAAACATATTGGCCTATTTGAATGCCCCGCATTTCAGGCAGACATAATTATGTTAGTTTTGTTTTAAGTTACCCTCCTATAAATAGAATATTTCGAGGTTTTACTTTATGTATTATATTATGGTTAAATCTAAGTGCTTTGCGAGGTCAGATATTGTATTGGAAATTATGACTGCGTCAGCGATGAAAAAGTTTTTGAGTATGAATCAGTAAGAAAAACCTCGAGTATACGGACATGTAGATAGCTCACTGCATTTTTGCATTGCCAATATTGAAATATGTATCGTTATCGTTCGTTATCGTTATCAACCTATTTCAGTCCACCGCTGGACTGAAATAGGCCGATAACGATACGATGGCGCTCATTGGGGGAGGCCTATGTCCAGCACTGGACTGAAATATGTGTAAGGTTTCAAATTTAATTGAGCAATGATATGAATAAAGTACTAATTACATTAGTAAATATGTATTATTGAGTGCAATGACATTTGATGCAAAATAATACATTATGAACACAATATAAGTGTGATTCAAACGTCCCTGGCACAGAGGTAGCGCTGCGTTCGATTAATAAGTTCGGGTAAGAATGAACGGGCGCGCGTCACCCTGCGTGCTTCGATTCATGAATAGCGGCTTGCAACCCGGGATGACCCAGTTTTTGACTCTATGCCACTTCCGACTCGGAAGCAAAACGTTGTAACCACCAGCACAGCGTCAAGGTAATTTGATTGCAATGATTTACCAGCAATGGTTATTTTTTGATTTACATCGAAATTGATATATGCCTTTACTTTTTTGGCGTGCCTGTGCTGACGTCAGTTGGTGCGAAGGGGGAATGCAGCGGAGGAATTAGGTCAGTTTCATTCTGAAACATGTCGGGTGGCGGGTTTGAGGTGCGGGTGCCTCGTCGATCGCAAATAGAGTTTCCACTAATTATTGCCGGACACCCTAGTATGTGCGAGCCATGGACCTAAAGTCCTGGTGAAATTTATGTATCTATTGGTAATCTGGTTAACGAAGGTAAATAGATTACTTGGGTGGTAAGTTACGAGGTATATTCTCGTAAAATTCCGAAGCATTTTTACAATAACATTTTGCAGTTACTTTCAGGTTTATGCAAAACGGATACAAATTTTGTAAAAATATCATGAAGTTAAAAGTAGCTTTTTCTAGACAGTGGACAATAGCGAAGAAAATAAAATGCGCCTTACATATTTATCGATTTAGTTCTGATGCCCCTTTGATATCATTGGATTTTTCAAACCGTGTCCATTACACACACGCACACACACTCATATTACATATATTGACGGTAATTGTGATAAGTACGTATGTATATATATAATATAAATGCGTTATTGGTTCTATGTGAAAGTAACATGAAATATTTGTATTATAATAACAGCTGTGGATTTTTTAAATGAAATAAAATAAAAATAAAATTATTGTTTCGTTTCGTTCCACGTTACTCGAAATGTAATATCCTAACAATACCTATGCGATATATTACTGTCATCATAGTATAGTTCGTACCAGTAATGATATGACTACATCAGGAAGTACTAAAAATTGTACGTGAGCAGTCCACTTCTTCGGAAAGGTGTTTAAAACTGTTTCGACATAATTTTGTCTCATTTAAGACGTTAAACAGAAGTTGACATTTTTTTGCACCTCAATATCATATGCAAAACCTCATACGGGAGGCCTATGCTCAGCAGATCATATAGACAGGTTGATGATGAGTCCAAGTTTTCAAGATGATGAAATGAAATAGATTAATAGGTAGTCCATGTAGGTCACAAGAGAGTTTCTTTGTTCATTGTTGGAAATCAGGCGATCATAAAAAATCAATAAAGGATTCGTTATAGTGGGAGTACCTATTATTTATTTGTTGATTATCGATATAAATGCATGTTCTATTTATTGACTGTCTCGTTGGTCGAGTGGTTGCAAGCGCGACTGCCGATCGAGTGGTCCTGGGTTCAAGTCCCGGGTTGGGTACTATTGGATTTTTCTAATTTAGAAATTCTAGTAGTAACTCGGAGTCTGGATGTGTGCCCGGTGTATGGCAATAGGCTCACCACCTATTCCATTGTGGGACTTAAACGTAACAGGTGAGACGTGGGGGTGTAATACACTCCTCAACCTACCCCTTCGGGGATTACAGGCGTAATGTTACGTTTTTTTTATATAGAAATAGTTTAGCACATGGTAAGGTTTTCGTAAAGAATAATATTCAAGTAAACAAATGACCGAACACGAAACTGAATGTCCCGGTTTGTGTTCTATTGTTTCGAAACAATTATGCCTTAATTATTTTTCACAAAACTAACAAAGAAATATCGTTACAAACTTATATGTTCATGTTGTTTCTGTATCTCGATTTAAAATGTGTACACTTTTTGTATAGAATTAGAGAAAAATGATAAATGCTTGAGATTATCGGGGCGGCAGTCACGTCTGTCGCCGATACGTTTGGCAACGAATGCGCGGTATGTGAAAATATTCAAGGTTAACCCGATACCGAGCACACTTCTTCGATTACCGATGTTACAAACAAGATGTTGAATAACTTTATCATTATTTACGACGGCGATTACTATTGACAAATGTGTTATGTTGCGTTACGTAGCCGTGTACGTTTTTGGATGTATCATTGTTGCCATGTTGATTTTTAGACGTTTTTCAGGGCTGTGATACGTGTACGATATCTTGTTATATAAGGTTCCGTCCACATACACGTGTTTATATTACCATTTTTGACATATAGGTGAAATATATATTATTTGATTTGATTTTAAAATCAAATAATATATATTTCAGTTCAACCTGAACAGTATATAATCTATAAAAACTGGGCATGGCCAGTTTCTTTTATTCACAATTGTTGCAATAATACGATTAGTTTTTTTCTGATATTGTAAAATCATTAAATGAAATAATTATACGTTTTGATGTTATAAAAACATGATAAATATGATGATATGCTTATTCAGATAAAAGTAATTGATAAATGAAATCAATGATACAATACTTCCTACATTGAAAAGATTGTAAATAGTAGAGACATAGAAGGTCGGTGCGATGTAGGCAAGTAGCGTGACGTGAGGTGTTGCACAGTCGCTGTGGATGGACGAGGGCGGCGGCGAGCTGCGGCGCGCGCGCTGCTCCATGTGCTCGGCCACGGCCGCCTGCCGCCGCCACAGCACCCACCTGCTCGTATGGAGTTCTCCCGTGCTCGTGTGAATCCTAACCATGCACGCTGTAGCCTTCGCTTCTCCTCATTCCATCGTTATCATCTCCCACGTAACTAGTGTCGCGGATGTCATTTCACAGCGTTCGCCGTTCTTCTATGTATAACTCACCACGCGGATGCAAATGCTACACTTGAGATCGATGGAAGTTATTTTTCATTCATTGTAGACTTATCTGGTAGCAATTGTTTCTTTCCGCAGAGATCGTAGCGTAACGACTTGTGTTACACGTACGTTCTATTATATTATTTCCGATGCTTATGTATGAAGACTTTTTGTTCTTGCGTTTTACTTATAGCATGATTTAGTTGTAATTATCTCGTATCCAATAGTTGGTTACCTATAAAAGGAGTAGTCAAGAAGGTACCACTATTGTCATATTTTATTTAATTTTGCACGTTTGTATATTATAATGTATTATGTTGTTTGTTGTTTTATTGTTAAATTAATACCTAGTATTAAGGAAATACATATTTGTTGTATTTAATTATTATAAAAACTGTAATGTTTTTACGTTTTTTTTTTTAAATTTAAAACTAAAATCTCAACGTCATTATGCGTTCTCATTTTCTAACAAACAGATGTCCCATGGTTTCCAGTGGATCGCCATTGTGTTATTAAAATGTTTTGATTGACTATTTGGGATGTTAAAATATTCGTTAATAACAATGATTAGAATCGTTACTGCCTTAATTTTTATGTGCATATATTCTCATGTGATATACCTGTGCGTGTACAGAACCTGTCCGAGCAAAGGCGACGGCGCAGTTCCCATGTGTTCCCTGTGGATCGCGCGGCGGACCGCAAGAAGTCATCTGCCACCGGCTTGGAAATGCGCGAGGTTGAATACATCGCCGCGGCCGCTGCGGTTGGATCTCAGGATGAGCTTCGCCGCGGTCACAACGACTCCATTATGAAACGCATTCCAGACGATGCGGAGGCCACTACTGTACTGGTTGGCGCTGTCGGCTTTCTCGACCAACCGACGATTGCCTTCGTGCGCTTAGCGCAGGGTATTCAAATGCCCTCGATCACTGAAGTCCCTGTGCCCGTGCGCTTCATGTTCATCCTTCTCGGCCCGAGTGGTGCCGATCTAGATTACCATGAAGTCGGTCGGTCCATCTCTACCCTCATGTCGAACCCGTCATTCCATTCGATTGCATACAAAGCGGATGATCGTAGGGAGCTGCTCTCGGCTATAAACGAATTCCTTGATGACTCCATCGTGCTGCCACCTGGCGATTGGGAGAGACAGGCTCTTCTACCTTTCGAGGAACTGCGCGCCAAAAGTGAAATGATCAGACGCCGAAAGAGAGATGCAATTGAACGTAAGCGTGCAGCAGCAGCTACCACGACTGCTCCGATAGACGAAAAGAAAGCACTACTTGCAGCTGAGACCGGATCTCCGCCAGAGAAGGAGCCCGATGATCCGCTTTCGAAAACTGGACGCCTATTTGGTGGTATGTAATTATATCTAGTTAACATAAAATGTTATTTTACCATAATTTATCATTCATAGGATACAACCGCATGTTCATGATATAGTCTGTACATATTTAGGTACCTGTAGGTCATTTTCGAATGTAACCTTTTAATGTTTAATATCCAGGTGTAATACGTGATATTAAAAGACGCTATCCATACTATTTATCGGACTTCCGTGAAGCGCTCAACGGTCAATGTGCGGCTGCCACCCTCTTCATGTATTTCGCTGCACTTTCTTCTGCAATTACGTTTGGCGGTCTACTGGCCGAAAAGACCTATGGAGATATTGGCATTTCGGAGACACTGGTACGTTGAAAGATTTTTTATTGGCCGAAGTTATTTGAAATCGATTTCGTATAAAGTACATTGTTAATGCCTACAGATTAAAACTGTCTTGTGCATTCGATACAGGTATTTACGTGCGTGGGCGGTGTGACGTTTGCGCTGCTTGCCGGCCAACCTATGATGATCACGGGTGCCACTGGACCGTTGCTCCTACTCGACGAATCGCTTGCCAATTTCTGCCGATCCTACGGTTTCGATTTCTTGGCCGCACGAATGTACTGCGGACTGTGGATGATCGTCATCGCTCTATGTGTGGCTTCAATTGAAGGCAGTGTGGCTGTCAAAAAAATTACCCGGTAAATATGCTGACTGAATGATAGATTATGTAAATCATAATGATATACCCGATAATTTTATTTATTTAATAGACAACTAACATTGCTACCACACAAAAAAAAATAACTTTTACTTATCTCCGTACTCTTGAAGTATACACGCATATAAGTAGAGATGTTAAAAATCTTATTTATTTTTCGACAATTATTGACTCAAACATTATGGAAAATTCCAGCTTCACGGAGGACATATTCGCATTCCTGATCTCACTGATCTTTATATCCGAACCTATCACGAACCTGATCAACTTGTACCGCGCGCATCCGCTGGGCTACGACTACTGTCAGTCAACTACTCCAGTCGTGCCCCTGCTCCATAACGCCACTTCCACAAATTCTACTGGTACGTATTGCGAGGCAATTCATAATTATTGTACTCGCACATTAGCGGTAGAGTTAAAGTAATGCATTGTCCAACTAAAAATAATATTAGGTGATACCAAAACACGTGAAAGCAAGAGAGACTGGCAAACATGTGACTGACAAACTTAGTATATGTCGTCAGATTTATTTCTGACTTACAGCGTCATTGCTTGCCCTACGACGATCCGGTCTCAAGAATGGTGCTATTGAAACAATCTATTGACTTACAATGGATGCTTTTAAACTAGAATATACAACTATATTATTGTACTTAAGGGCTTTTGAAATATATTTAACACTTTAGATGGCTGTAAAAGCGTTTTACTAATTTTATTTTAATTTTTATTATCATGTTTTAGGAAACGACACTATCGCTTTACCTCCCTCGCCACCAATGGTTATGCCTCCTCAACCGAATACCGCTCTGTTCTGCACCATGTTGACCCTGGCCACCTTCATCATCGCTTACTACCTTCGCATTTTCCGCAACGGAAAATTCCTTGGACGCAGTGTAAGTTCGAGTACAATTATTTATGAGCTTACGTATGCAATTTATCACAGTAATTTATCTGTTGTTAAATTATAGGTCAAGTGGTTATTAAATAATAGGTAAAGAACAACGCTATTAGATATATGTACATAAATGGCTATTTCAACCGTCATTTACCTTATATACAGAACTATCTAACTATCTAAGAATTTTGTGTCCTTGGCCGTTAAATCACATCTGAAATATAACCCGCAGTATTTATAATGAAACATTTCAACCTTCAACATAACAACGTTATTTATTTTCTGCTGTAATAACGAACATTAGACTCAAACATAGACATTAGATGCGTCTCAATTGAAAGGTAACTCAAG
>DWDT01004962.1:0-10774 GCA_018245595.1 Microceris scylla
AAATATCACTTGCTAACGGTGAAGGAAAACATCGTGAGGAAACCTGCATACCTTAGAATTTATAAAAAAAAAATATTCTAAGGCGTGTGAAGTCTACCAACCCGCACTTGGCCAGCGTGGCAGACTATGGCTTGAACCCTCTCAATATGAGAGGATACCCATATTCCAACAGTGGAATTATAATGGGTCGATTATAAGCACAGTACTAAAATGGAAATCAGTTCTTACATACTTAAGGTTTTAGGTTAAACCAACCAACGTAAAGGTGAACCGAAAAATGAAATAAGTTTCCAATACTAAACTTTGTCAAAGAAACCAATCAAGAATTTAGATTTTTTTACCTTGCAGTATTTCCAGGAAACGATAACAGAAGAGTCGCAGTCATTAGCTAATTGTCACGAAGCGGAGCTTGGGGCAATTGAACGGAGCAGCGACGACTTTGATATCTCATGGGCATGGAAACTATTCTTTACATCATCTTAATTATGTTTCCTCTCTGGAAACACTTTCTTGTATAAGCATACACGTTTAGGTACATAAGTGTTTTCTATGGTTGCACACAATTAGTAAAACTTATAATGTCATAGACATTTTCGCAATAGCAAGGTATTGAATGCAAAAAATGGATGAAGATAAGAATTTGTAGCAAAGTTAATACGATCAAGACTTAGTCACTTGTTTGGTCAGATGTTTATTTACCTCAGGAATTTTCCTTCCGAATGTATTGCATAGACTTAATTTTCGGTATAATAAGAAATTCCAATGACACGGTCTTTTGGGTAATAAATCACCTAAATATATCCTTAAACATAATAATTTGTACTTAAGTTATATGAAAGTACCACTTAACCCATATATAATTGAGTACAATTGGGCCAACAATTCAATAACTCTATAAGATATTGATGATTATGGTATAGATACGACATTGTAATTGGTTGACATTGCGCGCATACTTGTATGAAGTGTCAGTCAGGAATCTGGTACTGGCCAAACGGGTCCCAGGGGATGGCACGAGGAAAGCGTCGGGGTGAATCAGCGAATAGCTTTATCTTGAACTTGTATCGAAACCTCAGTTTAGGTCGCGTCAGGGCTGGCCGTAGGTTTGAATATTTCAAGGTTATATTATATTGTCTTATCGTTAGATCTTAAATCACAATATTGTTACGTTACCTTTATAATATTATTATGTTGCGTGTTAACAGATAATATTAATTGTTGGGAAGGATACGGGTTAAATTAATATGTTTACCATTAAAAATGATTGTAACAATAGTGTGTAAGATATAAACAATCTAAAACATATGTACGTAATATCATGCGCGTAATCACGTTTCACCAGTTACGTTTACGTCCGAAGGAATAGGTCTATTGCCATCATTGGACTCCGGGCACAGATCCAGATTATCGAGTCACTATTAGAAATTCTAAATTAGAAAAGCCCAATAGTACCCGACCCGGGATTTGAACCTACAAACTCCCGATCGGCAGTCGCGCTTGCAACCACTGGACCAACGAAGCAGTCAATGATGACGATGCGTAACAGTATAGACATACATATGTATGTATGTTTTTGCAAGTTTTAGCAGCTAACAAAACACAATTTTTAATCATTGCCTGTGATTTCGAAACATATACATATGTATGTAATACCAACAGCACGGAATAAATTGTCCCATTGCTATAGTCCCGGATACGGGTATGAATGGAAGAAATGTCACAATTCAAGCGCCATGGAGCTCGCGGATACGTGTGTAGGTCAACTGGTCTATTCGTTAAACTAATTATCTCTCGGCGCTAGTTACGTAATTGTAATTATTATAATTAAACACATTAACAACGCTGCACCGAATTCGTGAGAACGTGACTCTTACGAGGAACTCGTTAATGTTCCTATGATTTTAGCTTTAATGATTGCTTTAAATAAAGTGTGAAATGACTATGCAGCTTAGCTATACGTAGCAATGTTAGGACTTATTTTATAGACCGATCGACATACCATATTACGTGTATGCATTTTTATTATAATGTGACGCTAGTTCCCTTCTAGGGTTAGAAGCTAGGTTCCTTCTAGCACCGAGTGCAAATCTGTCTGTGGTTAGAAACCTGACGTGCTTCTTCTGCATTCATCAATCTGTTCATGCGCGTGCGCAGTTTTCGGAGACTGTTTTAAGTTTCATATATGCACTTACTGATTATTATCTTGTACATTTGTGATTGGCGCTATCTAAGTACCTACTGTCAGTTTTAATAGATTGTTGTGGATGATTGAATGTGTTCCCGGTAACCCTGCATTCTGCCCGTGGGAATATGACGTTGGTGGTGTTTTGATTTTCAGAATCGCCATGACTCACTCGCGACGTACTGGCCGACAGCCGCTAGCTCCACATCACGCCGAGCGCTGTACGCACGATGACGCCACGCTCCCTAATTATGATTGTTTATGAATTTCTCTCTCCCCCCTCTCTTTCTCTCCCCTCTCTCTCGCCAGTGCAGTTCTATGTGAAGTTGTGTCCGACGTGAAAATCTTGGATTTTTGACTTTTGATTACTTTGTGTTATAAATTATCATATTTACTTTACAATAAGCAGTTCATAAACGTAGCTATAATTAACGCCAGTTATACTGTAATAAGGTACATTTGGTGATTTTCATTTTTTTTTTTATTTTATCATATATCCCCGTTGTTATATGAGGTTACTGTTTATTTTTTGGATAGGATTCTTTGTTTCATTTCAAATACCCTTTCGTGGACCCAAGAAATTATTGAGGTACTTTTATATATTCTTTTTCTAATATAACCCGAGTCTTTTAGACTATTTTCCTTACTATCAATATACGTAAATATTTCATATATATTTAGTCCGATATTTGCTAGAATCAGATACAATTTTGTCGCCATTCCCTCGCAGTACGATGACGGCATCCATCTAATCTGTTAAATATACATAATTAAGAGGAGCCAGTATGAAAGTTGTGAGAGGGACGAATTGAGATGCAAATCCATGCATAGCTGAGTCGTGATGTAAGTGACTGTGTTCGAGCACGCGGCTTATAACACATGCACTCCGTGTACACGTCTGTTGTAAGTTAACTTGCGCAGTTTGCTTTTTCACTTTCCAATGGCGTTCTTGTCTTTGACTTTGAGTAAACTGGCTGCAGCGTTAGGAATGCTCCAAAATGGACCACCACTGCCGTCGCCACAATTATTTGGAACTCAGTGTTTTCTGCCTGTCATGTTAGCGACCTGGCGTGACGACATAATAATACTTCAACGTGACCCCAGCTATGGAAATAATATTACGCTGTCATGAATTTTTATTCGTTCCTTTATATCCAGAAGTCCGTAGGTGTCCACCACATGTCAGTTGAGTCATTCCCATTTAATGTTACGGCGACGAAACGTCTGCCTGCTGCAGATGTGACTATAATTATCATCACTAAACACATCTTTACTCATCTTCTGGAGTGATGCGACTAAGGCAACGCTTATGATATATGTTAATGTAGCTATTCTCCTGCCAGAACTGCAAGCAAGATGATAGTCGACCTACATTAGACATATTTTAAAGAATTGGAATAAGACTTATACAAATGAGAAGATGCCGTGGCATATAGAAGTAGGTTACACACAAAATAACGTGTACTGCATATTGCGTGAGGGTTAAAAGAATAAAATCAACAAACAGTCTCGATGATTTAAGTATACAAAATGCCTTAACTTCTTAATTGAAACCAATTAGATCCGCAATTTAGATTTATATTTGGCAGCATTTAACAGGTCACCCTCCGCAGTATGTAGTCTTTCTATGATGATATTTGAGCCAAGAGGTCGCTCGCGCCCTCTTTATAGGGGAGTGGTTCGTAACCCCTACTCTTTCGAGTGTGTGTGACTTTTACAACTAAGTATCGAAATGGAAAAACATGTTTGTGTAAAGCCGCCGGGAAGGCGTCGCGACGTCTGCAAGTACCACACAATGGCCGCGCGAGTGATATGAGAGCGATTGTCGGTTCACTGGGCTAGAGGGTCGGGGTTATCGTCGGGAGACGAGTGATAGGTTAACGCTACATCTCGACTAGTAATTGGTTTGTCGTGTGCGTTGGTTTACCGGCTTTCGCTCGGGATATTCGCGATTCTCTACTGAGATATGGCAATGGGAATATTCATTACGGTTATTTTGGTTTATATGTTGAATGAATTTTGCTATACCGATTAATTTTACCTGGACATATAACTTTTATTTTAAGTATTTCCGTGTGATGAACGCATTGTATTTGTATTGTATTGTATCATGAATAAGAAAGTCGAGGTCATAGGGCCTCGCTAGCCAAATGCACAGAATTTATCACCGTTGTCGATAAACATGACGATTATCATTTGATATTATAAACTGTAAATAATAAAATCTTTAATAAACCTTTAACTCTAATTGCTAGTTTCAAAGTAGCTTACGTTACTCGCAAAGCGTTCATTGCTACGCCCCTATACAAATAGAACTTGCTCATTCATGAAAAGTTTTTTTTTTAACTTTTAAAACACTATGTGGTTAGTCATTGAGAAAATGTGTAATATGAGTTATATGTATTGCACCCGTTTCAGCTATCAATCGATCTTCGGGTATAAACATCGTTTGTGATCAGGGCTGCCAAATGTTAAATTAAATAAGGTCTGTGTACTAACCGTGATGTAACATGTGTCGGAGTATTTAAATTTTTTAAATTTCAAAACTTAGTTATCTAAGGTGTGAAGAGGGTTTTTAATTGATGTATACCATGATCCAATATCTATAGAAAATAGTAGTCTTATGAAAAACAAACTGTTTTATGTAGTCCTTTTTTTAAAAGTGTTTAATGTGCTATTTGTTACCATAATAATACTAAAATATTAATTGTTTGTCGTGACTGGTGAAACGTTGGAGTGTACTTAACTTCTCTGCCTATCACTACGGGATTGTAGGCGTAATTGTTTACGTAGAGAGTTAAGAAAAAATTGACAAGTTTAAATAAATATGCAATACACGTTCATTTATTTTATTAAAATGTTATTTTTAAACACTTCGTCGTACACCGTCGTGTGTATTTTCCTGTCGACGTCGACCACTTCCACCAAAGAGAACATCGTGGTTGGTTAACCGGGCCAGTTGCCAGCCCTATGGACGTAAGCCGTCGCGCCGTGACGTCACCGGCGCACGAGAAGCGGCGTGACGTCAAACCTCGTACGCCCCGTATTTACATTAGCGTGCAGAAACATGAACCGTCTGTACGTACGCCGGGATTGAGTACGTATACTATATTTTGCAGCCAATGATCGGACTATACTACCGGCTTTATCGCAGGGTTTTTTGGGAGAAGAATTCGGTATACGATTTGAAGAAACAGGAATGGTTGTTCTTTTCCTTTCCTTTAACATCTGATACTCATAATCTTAGGTTTCCTGTATCGACGTTATCATGGAAACACAAAAATACAAGTGAAACATCCAGACCGTAAACCGACTGACAGCTAAATTCATCACTCAATGCACTCAATCAGCACGGCCAGGAATCAAACCAAAAACTATTTGAATAGCGCAACATCGTAGCGACCAATGCGCTAAACGAAACACACTGAATAATTGCAACCGATATTACAGTTCAATATAATTGATAGTCCATGAAATTACGGTTTATCTAACATAACACTTGGCAATCGTCCATGTATTAAGCGGAGATCTGATGATGTTACGGTTATGGTAAACAATGACTGATCAAAAACCGTCGGCAGCTTTGATCAGCAACTGGTAGATGGTCATCCCGATATGCGACCGTCGTACCATCATTATCACCACCACTACTATTCAGCTTTCACCACCACCACTACTATTTAGGGTTCGGTTACCCAAACTACAAAATTGCTAAATACAAACAAATAATAACCGAACATAATTAGCTTTAATTTATTTGTCAACGATTTTTCGACAATCATCGTTCGCTTGTTAATTCACTAATGAATTAACGAATTATTTATTGTTTAATGTAATTTATTTGTCATCTGTAACTTATTCGTCATCTTTAATTTATTTGTTATCGGTTTTTTTATTTATTTGTTATCGCTTTTATTTCACTAATTAATTAGTGAATTATTCATTAATCTAATTTATTTGTTATCTTTATTTATCATCTCTATTTGTGGTCGATATTTCGACAATCATCGAACGCTTGTTAATTCACTAATTAATTATCGTATTATTCATAAGTCTAATCTGTAATAGTAAATTGAGTTTTTAATACAATTGAATTTTTTGTTTTGTTAATTATTTATTAATTTGCCTGTGCTTATTTCGAATTCATTACGAGATCTGTGCAGTAATAATAATATCGTCATAAACTTATAGCTGGTTATCACATTGTTACATTGCGTACTTTTAAACACAATTTAAATAATACCTAAACTCACTGCGAATACCAATGTACACAATTGGTGTACTTGTTGGACCAAAAATTGAACCCGGAATTCCCTCGCACCGCACTTAGCCACAATGTCCGTTGAACCAAATGAGTTTACAAAAATACGTAGTGTAGGTCTTACGTGCTAATTTAAATCTTTGCAAGCTCTTTGTACTTTCGTCACGTTCCTGGACTACTGAAGTGGTCTGCTTCTGAAAGGATCTTCTCCACGTCGCCTGTGGCACGTTCAGTGTTTGCTGAAATTTGAAAGTTACCTAACAAAAAAAAAGAGTTAAAGAGTTCGAAACCGACGTGCGTGTATAGATTTTTTTTTTCTCAACCCATTACAATTCCAGCAGTGTATAGAGTGATGCATGTGAAAAAAACTGTAACTATATTTCTGTAAGGATAAATATATTTACGTTTTAAATATATTTAATACTAAGTGTTCTCTACCCACCCCGTAATAGACCTGGTATGATTGTAAAATAACAATGACTTTCTAGAATATTCTACAGGTATCTATGAATGCTGTGTGTATGACTGATCTAACACTGTCTATCACTGCTTTTATAGTTTTCCGAATACTAAGCGTTTTTATTTTAACTCTATTTTAAACCACAATCAGTAGTGTATTTACATTGTATTTATAAAATATAAAAATCTATTTATAAAATGTTTACTGTATTATAAAACTTTTTAAATAAAATTTTGTAATATGTAGGTACTTCCTTATGCCTATAATTGTAAACATTGTAACAGTGTTTATGTGCCAATAAAATTTATATGTCAAGACATTATGCATTAATCCATTACGATTGAACGGAAATACCACGTGATTAACTAAAATATAATTATCGCAACATACATATATTTGAAAATTAACATGTAAGCATAACACTAATTGACAGTCGTGCCTACAGCCATGTACCATTCAACTTCAATTATAAAACACGCACGTACAAAGACAATTTCATATTTATTGTCGTTTCCTTGTACATGAAAATCATTGTGTACAGGTCGGGTTATATCGGCCTTATTTTGGTATTGGAAGGGAAACTTACAAAAGGTGTCCGTTAGCCTAGGAGAGATATCGTGTAATATGGGATTTGAATGGCACTGAAAACCCTTCAGCGGCTTTTTTCTGCTATAGTAGGAGGACTACGGGAACTCCGATAAGGGAGATTTGGGTCGGGGTACCTTCTTGATCAACACAAGTGCGGATCGGCTGCTGTGTTCATTAGACTGTTTTTAGCAAAAAGTTTACCTCCATACCGTCTACTGTCTCCTATGTTCCAGCCTACAACCACAATAATTGCTTTCTCGAAATCGATTCGGATGACCTAAACAACTATGAAGTTACCAGACGGTCTACATTTTTTATGTACTTGCGATATAATAGAAGTTAAACTACTTTTCTAATGGCGTAAAAAGATGAGAATCAATGCAGTCAGAGTTGCAAGGATTTAAGAATGACACAGTAATATTATTATTATAGTTGATGATCAAGCGCAGTGGCGTGCCATTGAAGGATCTATGTCCGGCAAGGGACGAGAGCAGGCTGATGATGATGATGAGAGATGTATTCGGTCCTGACCAAAGTCGTAGTTTCGTTAAGACATATGTCGCGGACTCGTTACTACGTTTTCAAGGAATATGTACAACTGAAGCGCTAATTATAGCTATCGGATAACAAACAAGAAGCACTTAATGCTGAGTGATTTCGAGTTAGGGCGGCCGCCACCGCCGCCGTCGCGCTCCGGCGACTCGTAAACAATTGCTCTTTCGAACCCACGATTGACAGGTTTCATAGCACGTCGCCCGGGAATTCAATACACTGACCTTAGTCATTCGCTTTGTATGACTCCTTTACTATTTTACTAAAATTGTTGCTGCTAAACCTCTGTTGTTATAACCTGCTTAGTAAATTTGATTTTATTCTTCCCCTCTAGAGATCTTCGGTTTAAATACTTGACTCGATAACTTTTCAGACTAACTCTTATTGTTTATGTGTAAATGAATATTAAATATTTATAAATTTGTAAGGAAATAAAAACTAATCACTCGAATCACGATTTAAGGATGTAACATTAACCGAATAATTTAGATATCGCATGGGGCAGAGACTTGAATTTAACCACTAGTTTATTAGAATCTCTGTCACAATCATTGATACGAAATGTTGCGATACAGAAATGAAGGTTTCGTGATAACTGCAATTAATGTTGCTTAAGAGAATATATTTTCTCCATTACTGCTTATAAACTAAACGTTTCATGATATTCGCAATGTCTAAAAACATGTCATAATAGGTATTGATTTGTATAAAGATAGCTATCGCTTACGAACGAGAGCCAATCAAACAATAGATCATTAAATCAAAACGACTAACACAGACGCACGCACACACATGCACGTACACAAATCTGGTGATAGTAAAATTCAACGACAAAAAGTTCTTTATTGTCTCTTAAAATGTTTGTGATTGGGTATGAAACATCTTCGTAATGGTAGTATTTCGATTATTTATTTATTTATTTAACTAAATGCTACTGTCGCAACGGAACCGTAGTTTAATACGCCGCCGATCCATAAACAAAAGGATTTAAAATATCTCATGTGACCTGTCGATGTTTAGAATTTCTGATTTATTTGCGAATTTTGTAATTTATCGGTTAGCATGTTCTCTATTTATATTTCGCTTTATGCATTTTCTCGAGTCTCTGTTCCACTAAATCCCATCCAACTCTGTTTCCCTGAATCTTCTCTTATTTCGTTTTGCATGGTAGTGTAATTGATGTACATACTAATAACAGAAAATAACAGTGTAGGTCGGATCTCTTAAAATTTTGTCATGTTTAGTGATAGTTAGTAATATATATTTAAAAACAGAATTTATAGTAATGTATATTTAAAAACAGAATGAGTCACTAAAGCTCCATTGACAATATTTCGAATCCTAAAACGATCTAGAAACGAAACGCTATTGTGGATTTAAAATGATGAAATAGTAAACCGTACAGAATTCCAAAAATATGGCCTCGACTATGAGGCAGCGGCGGGCGTGTGGCGGAGAGGCGGCCATGTCTATTTTATTCACGCGGTGTTTGCCAAGCGTAACTTCATTAATCTGCCAGCCAGTGTCACTGTCATCGCCCTGATATTGTGCTGGAGAGTGGCGTGCATGGTATTCGGTATTTATAGATTCATTTCTCATGGCGTGGTCAGAAATATTGCGTTTAGTAGGTGCTGAAACCTTTCCTCTCTCTTCCACGTAGTAGGCTAATTTCAGGTGTTTAATATTTGTAATCTCTGTCGAAATTGTGTTACAGACACAAAGGAATAGACGTCTGTAATAATATGTGCGCAGCACCGAACTCCGTTATAAAGCTTATGGAGAAAACAGAAGTAGAATAATTTTACTACCTTAAGAACTAGCTATCTACCTATCTGCACTCCGACTCGTATTACTCCCGAGGTGGGCTTTATTTTTTATTGTAGTCAACAGTCACTACTGCTGAAGGCATGATAGAACGTTTCATGCATTAATTTGTATGAACACATAATTTAAATTGGAACGGAACTCATAAAACTGTTCATGGTGTTTTCGAAAAACATCATTTTTTAACGTCTCCAGTGTATCATGAAATTTCTATGGCTTTGATATTATGTGATACGACCAGACTTACTGTAATACTCAATAATAATATAATTAATTACTATTGCTAACTGACACAGAAAATCCTATTCCTAGGGTCCTGCTCCTGCTCTAATGTTTCAGATGTTATTTGTGACTGCAGTTTGTCGTTTGGTACTCTCTTCTCATAAGAAATAAAAAGTTGTTTTTCATGTACAACCATTTGTCCGCCACGAAGTGTCCTTAGACGCGGAGAAATTGACTGAATATTTTCTAGCTACGCGTGCAATGTTCTCCGCCAGGCGTAACTTCATTAATTTGCCGCGCCTGTTACTGTCATAGTCCAGATATAACGCTGGAGAATGTACGCTATAATTTAATTTTAGAACATATAATTTTCCTGCTGTCTGATTGAGCGATGGATTAAAGAAGCACTTTTTAAACGTTTTTCAAGATTCATTTGATGGTTATTACTTCGCTATGTCTCTTATTTAAGAGTTTAAGTGGTTGGCCATTAATACGAAAATATGGCTCAATTGTTTACTGTTAATATAAAAAAATGAGATTCTTACTTTTTTAGAAATATTTTACAAGTTCTAAATAAATATCTCAAGGGTCATGACATATAATCTCAGTAATTTTAAGGTCTTAATGGACATAAAGCGCAAGCAAATGGTATGTAAAGTATACACTACCTTTTATACTTGGGTTA
>DWDT01004963.1:0-10772 GCA_018245595.1 Microceris scylla
CTCCCGTCCACTGCTGGACATAGGCCTCTCCAATAGCACGCCACTGAGCTCGATCTTCAGCTCTTCGCATCCAACCATTTTACACTCAAAGTGTGTATTTATATAACTTATAATATTGCTCACCGTTGCGTCACTTTCAGCCAAGGCACAGAGCCGTGTGATCTTATCTAAGCAGACGCGCAATTGTTCCATGTGCTCATTCAGAGGGCCGTACACATCTAGCTTGCCGATCAGCGAGGGCGGCCGGGCTGTCAGGGCGCGCCATCCATTGAATATCAGCTGATAACAGTTATAAGTTGAGATAAAAATAAGGCACCCCTAGATAAATGTTGTAATTTGTTTATAATCATTTATATTATGTTCGGTACGTAAATAGCACGTCAGGTCTGCGCTCTTTGCCTGTCCCTTGAGGAATTTGGCATGATGATATAACAATAATATGGGTATTTTCTTGTAAACACGAAAAAATTTCTACACTAGGCTATGAAAATTGAAATCCGTCCAAATTTGTAAAATGGATTAAAGTAATATATAGTATAATATTATAACTCTAAATTATTAGTATTTAATCTATTAGAAATGAACAATGAAGAATATATTTATTTTCGCATGTTTACATTTGTGCCAACACTGCGCTATGGTGCTTGTATACTGTAATTACAACATGGAAAGATGTATTTCTAAACACACTCATGCACCGCTCATATCCGCACATGCCACAGTGATACCCTCAATTTCCAGTCCGCCTTCTATGACAAAACCAACCCCATTGTCTTATTTGTCTAATGTCTGTGCATGTCGGATCTGTGCACTCTGCCTAAGGGTTCTGGCGTGATGATATAACAGTAACAACTAAAAACATACGTAGTTAGATCAAAATAAACTACCGGAGATACTCACAGTTTTTATTGAGTGGTAAACAATAAGTAACTTTAATCGCTTGAGCATTTTTTTTTCTGGTTTTTGCGGCGTTTCCTCATCTGTAAGGTTTTCAGCTTCCGTTGTCATATCCAAGTCTTCTTGTTTTCTTATTTTCTCCCATTCTGACTCTCGATGAAAAAGAAATCTTAAATATCTATGTACTGTGTCTTCTGATCCCTATACACAATGTAAATGCACGTAAATAATTCTTATATTTAGCACTACTTGTTTAAAATTATATTGGTACTATTACGGTTAGTTAAGAACACGTTGAAAATTAATTCCATTAAATAAAAATTATTAAGTTATATACCATGTAATATTATTTGACTACCTGTTGAATTAAAATACGTACATCACTAGATTTATATAAATTATAATAAATAATTTCATTAGAACATCAATCAGCTATGATGTGCCTATCCGCACAGGATATGCCATTGGGCATTCTACTTTTCAAATACTGTGTTGTTGTATTCTGGAAAATTAAAAAATGTATATAGTTTTTTTTACTTACCTCCACAATATGAACAAAATAACTATCATACACCAACAGTAGACCTTTCACGTTAATATCGCAATAACCAGAGTTAACATCTTTGATGGTTTCTTGAAACTGCTTTATTAATTCATCTCTGGTCAAACCATGTTCACCTATGTATATCATTCGAATGGCGTACGATTTCTGAAAAATGTAATATCTAACAATATTTTTTTGTTGAAATCAGCCCTATTCCTAAGAAAAACCTATTCGCCTTTATTTTCAGTTGTGTCCGAAACACTAGTGCCGTCAAGATATTCCACTGCTTGGCCACATGGATAAACAACGCGAAACTAAATCGTTTTGTCCTTATTAATGTAATCTCTACCAAAACATAAAACTACATAACATCACGCCCGTATTTTCGCGAAGGGGTAGGTGAAAAGCATAGTTCCTATTCACGAAATTATAATAATATTTTTACATTTGTTCAAAGCAATAAGTCCTACAACATGCAACAGAAGCCACCACATCTACTACAACTAATTAAAGTCATGTAATCCAATTGTCAGAATAACCTACGTTTTCTCAGTCACTACCTAAAAGATATACCCACCAAGCTTGCATTTTGGAAATTTTCTTCAACCACGTCCAAAACGGACCGAACGTCGAGATCCGGTAACGCCATTACAACTTATCCATTAAATCTGAATGTAAATATCATTTTTGCAGGTTATAATATCATAATATGTACAAAAACGCTTCAAAATGTCACAGTGTACCATGGAAACCGATATTAAATCAATATAGCTGAAATTGTCATAGTAACAGCTATTAAGTATCGTTATTGTTAGTTCTCTACAAAAATGTTCTCGTAAGGCTTTTGACATATAACATGGGTGCAGCGTAACAGACTGATTATTTACTCTGCACCCCAAAACTTCGCATTTTATATTATTTTTGTCATTCTATCATCTACCCTTTTGCTACATGTCCAAAATAAAATATAAAAATAAAAAACCAAAACTGTGTTTACATCATTTTAATGTCTTAGTTTACACTGACATAATTAACTATATCAACGACAATTATCTAACATACATACATTACTCTACGAAGTTTCTATCACATTAATAACGTTTGCTGTAACTCCCAAACTTGTCACCCCATTTCCTATGTGAATGATTGGGCCGTTGGTTCCAGCCGAATTTCTTTGGTTTGAATCTCTGCGCCGCTTTTATATCTTTTGAAACGTCGTATTCACGAGCCATCACTTGCAACTCGTTTGGTACATCCTGGAAACAATTATTTCATACAAACTAATTTAAAATGCCACACCTGCATGCCCAGCATGGAGATTACGGGCATAAACCCCCTTTTAGGGGAGGCCTATGTCCAGCAGTGGACTAAGATAGGCTGGTGATGATGATGATGAATTTCAATATCTTATAACTAGATAGTTGAAAGATTGTATTCCTAAAACTTAATTATATCGATAATTTTAAGCCAAACACGATATAAACACTTACACTTTTTGCAAATATTTGTTCTTATTAGCAATCGAAGTCAAAACCAGCATCAAGAAGTAATGTTTTTATTACCATTAAAAAGTATACTGCTGGCAGATAGAATCAGCGTTTTTAAATAGTTCTATACATTTTGAAATGTGAAACTTATTTTTTTTTTCAAATCTGTCTCGGTTCCACTCTCGCAGCCAGCGCATTGCAGAGTTAAACTGAATGACGTAAGGGTAATTAAGTACTTTTGTTTCTAAACGCATGTAACTCGTGAGCCGTCTCCTGCCCGTAATCGATCGGTCATACCGCCAAACTTTCTTAAACGTCCGTCTGATTTGTGAGATTTTCTATAGATCTCATTATAACATAACATCACACCCGAAGAGGTAGACAGAGGAGTGTAGTACACTCCCACGATCCACCAATTATGCTGTACGTCCCACCGAGGGATAGAGACTTAGTCATACAATGAAAAAGAGGCCTCCCAATATTATTCAATAATAATGAAAAATTATTTAGTTCTGAATTTATCTGGAGTATATTTCGAAGTTAAAGTAGAATAATTTAATAATAACCTCCTTGTTTAATTGTCCTTGAAAGAAGAAACAAAATAGAGTAGAAGCCTTGATGTAACTAAGTTACTAGGACATAATAATATGAGGCATTTTGAGAAATATTGAAAAGGAATCCTCTATATGGCAACACATTTCCAAATTGTCTATGTAGCAAGAGTCCATACGCCACAATAAGCAGATTATAAGATCGCTTATCTCTGTATTTACACAGTTAATGTAATAAATGGCAAAACTTTAGCAGATGTTACAAAACGTGGTTGCCTACCATGACTTAATTATTAACAACGAAATTCATAAACGAACAGTTACTGAGACACATAACTTATAATGCTATTATTACATTATCACACCAACTCCCTTATGAGGTAGGCAGAGAGCATCTAGAGACAAATATCTCTATTTTTACAGAGCGGAAGTGTTTCTTCTACATTAGTCACGCTCTTCGTACAGGCACACCAGTTTCGAAGATTTCTGACTCCTCCATTGGAGAGTTCTCTTTAACCAATTTAGTAAAGCATACCTAAAGAGGCATAGTATCTTTAGATATGCTTTACCATTGCCATGCTTTACCATGGTCCATTAGGTACTCTTATCGCATTGTTAGTTTCGTCATCAGTTACATAACCAACTATGCAACCGACCCCTAGTCTATCCTTGCACCTAACTTATTACTATACAAACTTCCCAACTACTATGTATCAATACATTCCGATATCCATCGACATGGCAATTTGAATCTAATTACGTAATACTTAAAGCTTAGTTTTGTATAATTTGCAGATAATTCCCAGAAGCCTGGATCGTGACTAGACACACCAAGTAACTTTCCAAACCCGTTCGCTAAATTCGAACCATTTCTAGATAGACGAGGTTATATGCCCGTCTGTGGCGGTCTGGCCGCGGACGGCGTCCGCTCAGTGAATTATAGAGCTTGTTACATTGTGGCCTATACAGCTTTTATCATTAATCTTACATTTCGTGTAGGTAGGGAATATGAATGCCTAGTAACTACTACGCTAAATAAACTTGTTATTCAGTGTCCAACTCCGTTAGGATTGGGCTAGTATCTTGGTGCTAGTAAGTTTACAAAACATGTGCGTTTTAAGATTTAATGTCACTTTCTGGGACCGTAAAGCAAAACAACGTGACGGGACCTGTGCACTATAACGTTCTCCATAATGTTGTCTATGGCTTGTAAAGCCTGCTAACCACATTTGGCTAGTGTGGCAGACTATGGCCCTTTTCATTATGAAAGGAGACCCGAATGAAACAAAGAAACGATAAAAAGAATGACTAATGAAGAAGCACGTTAGGTCTGTAAGGGCAGAAATATTTAATACTCAATGCTTCCTGCTTACACATTAAGAGACCGGGCGCGATGGGAAAACGTAATACCACACCTGTAATCCTGTGAAAGTCTGCCAACCCGCACTTGGCCAGCGTGGCAGACTATGGCCTTAACCCTCTCAATATGAGAAGAGACCCGTATTCCAGCAGTGGAATTGTAATGGGTTGAAAAAAAAAAAGACAGTGACTGAGCTATGAACTGCACAAAAAGCTCTTATGTAACGCTCACAGTGCTATGGCAGATCCTTTGGAGAAGCGTGCTTTCGTGATCGGCGGTCGCTACTTGGGAGTACATGTCCATCAGCCCGTCATTGTACGTTATTATTACAGAAGCTATATTTCTTCCACAGCCATGCTTACAACAATATTAACTACCGATATATCTCACCGTAATTTTTACAGGAATTTCGCAAGTTTTGTTAATGATCTTCGAGTATGTGATTAGTTGCAATACAATTTGACATAATATTACGTAGGTACCCCGATATGTAGCGTGTACATATTTAATATCTTGGCGAATTCGGCAGCCACTTACTCTAGCATAAGTAGTACAACAATTGCGCCACAAGACATCTAGCAATCGCGAAGTGTTCTATGCTTATTATTACGAGTATGTCATCACGCCAGGTCTATTAGGAGGTAAGTAGAAACATTGAATGGTTATAAGTTATATTCTAATAAAATATTATATATCATATTATATTCTATTCTAAGCTTAAAGGAAAACCAAGGCGCTTAAACCGAAGTGTTCCGCTGCAAGCTACCCGCCTAGTCGTAGCCATGGAAAGTTTTCGAGTAATGTACACTAATAAATATTCTGTTCAAGATTCTAGAGCGGAGCGTCGCAGCGGCAGTTACAGCTAATTGCCAGTAGCTGCTAGAAACGCGAGAGCGCTGTCTGCTGGAGAAAAATGTTCATGTATTACATTAATGTTTGTTAGGCGGCGCACACTTGCGAAATTTTGCACAGCTGTGTTCAGAAAAATTATGTACCCGTGTTGTCACTTACTGAAAATGTATACCTATGTATAATCAAAGTCTTTAACGATTATCAGTTCTGTTCTTTGTGGGTTATGGTTGTAGGTGTGGTTGTGGTAGAACTAATAAGTAAAATACTCATGAAGTCGATTCCATCCAGAACATTATGTACTCGTACTGTTAAATAAAACATCTTGTTGGAGTCTTACTGAGAAACGAAAAAAATTCCAATTACGTGCTCTCGGCTGTATCAAAGAGATATCACGATAATTAAAAATGTTCATGCTTCGCCGGATGTTGCTCATAGTGCGGACGATCTGTCCACTGTGATATCTGATGCTTGCAACAGAATTAATCTTATTAAATAATCAATCTATGTACTGTTTTCTTTATATATGTTCTAAGCGCTTTAACATATAGAAACCTCAATAAATAAGAAAAATCAAGATACATAAAATTATGTTTATAGATCACCCAAGGGGCAGACAGGGCAGTATAGTACACTCGCTTTTTACCAGTTACACGCCCCACGTGATACGAGATGCGTCTATTGCAATACATAGAGTACAAATTGAAATTCGAGGTACCTCTGGGAACTTGAAGCTAGAAAAACCCAATATTACCTGGCGAGACCCTGAGATCGACCCCAAGAAATCTTGCTGACCAGACCCGCTTACGTACAACTACTAGTTCAATAAGACAGTCAAAAATAAAGGTGTTAATATACTAACATTAAAACGTAAACTGACGATGGTCATATGTGTGCCGTAGTTAAAAGTTATATGCAGAGAGATAGTTAATGGTAAAATATGTTTTGGAATAAAATTTCATATTATCATATTTCATTGTAGAATAAACCAAGTATTAGAATTTTTTATATTAGTTATTTCATTTAAGACTAAAACGTTAAAACACTTAGAAAACTTTTTCCATAAATGCTTCAATTTGATTTGTGCTGCGCATGGATCTCCAAAGTTTTAAAGAATCTCCAGGGGTTGGTACTAAATAACAATCAATAGTCCAAGAATGTCGGCTGGGTTAGGTGTAGAGTGAAATCTGACTATGGCTTCAGGACGAAAATGATTCAAAATTTGAACAACTAGTCACAATTAATTGTATAATAAATGGGATAAGCATACCAACTCAAATATTTAATTTGTGAAATTGTGCAACCAGTGACACTTACATTAACCTTACAATATGTACGTGGATAGATTTAATCGGAAACGCAATAGCAATTATTCACTAATATCACTCAAGCTATACTCAACCATTTGTTCAACAGCGTGCATCATTGATCGATTATTTAAATTTAGTTGTTATACCTACATGTCCTTAAGAATATTCTAAAAGTTTCCAATGTTCATAATTTATCAACAAAAGAAAAGGCAATTAAACATATTATGTACATAACACAATAATGAATATAATTTATTTACATCCTTAAATAATATCGACGAAAAAAAATATTATTGCTAATTGTGTCGACCGTGGACGCGACCAGCTGGACCAAATGGGACAATTACCTGGAATACTACTAGCACTGATAACAGCTGTTCCTGAAAAGTGAAATCAGAATAGTGTCGTGACTAATAAAAATGCTATTTTATCATTATCTCAAAGTAACGAACCATATGGAAGGCTAAGTATGAAAAACATGAAGGCTATTTTGGAAACTTGATTCTACTCGTAGACGTAGATTCTTGGTAATTTTGTAATAAAATCCTAATATTAAGAAACTAATTCAACTCTGGCAGCGCCAATAGAAATAACAAAGAGAAATTGTAGAATACAGAAGTGTTTGGAGTATATTAATGGTACCAGCAACTGTTGGGCGAAGTTAAATAATTATTTACTTTTGGATAGCTAGCAACAATCAAAGGCAGCGTTGCGTACATATATTAACCCAATTATGTTCCAGAATGTTTTATTTTAATATATATTGATATTAACAGCTTATTTACATACATTCACCTTAACATGTTATGGTTTGTATACGCTCGCGCGACTATGTATGTTCGCGTGCGTTTATGTAAGTTTATTTGTATTATAGTATTTGTTGTTTTATATTATCTCTATTTGTATTTCATTGTATCATATTATTTCTATTTGTATTATAGTGAAGAGGGTCTTCGTGTGATTCGAAACTAGTCGAGCCACCCCGATAAACACACGCGAGTTAAGCCGATACATACACACATAATCATGTGTATACATACGCACGTTAATTTCTTTATTACTTGACGTAATACTATACCAACATACATACTTGTATGAATAGTATAGTATTATCGCAGTAGGAAAAGTGGTAGGACGGATAATTAGTATGCAATTCTCGTCGAAGGGAAATTATTTACGGACACCTTGGCATTTCTGTATGTTGATACACAACTATAGCAATTTCCGTGCGCTCATGGCGGCTACATTTACATTAGGTTCACATTATTTCTAAATTGTTTGTTATTTCGTGCCGGTATCAGCTAAATATGCTTGTACCTCCAAATTAATAATCTTTTCTAACCACCGCATTTGATGCAATAAATTGTTCTTATTATTACGACTATTTTGATTATAAATAAAACGATGGAGCTTGAACATTGGCACAGAAACGTTAATTTTACTGTCGTTAATAGTACTACCAGGTACCATTGGCGCGGCAGCAGTTCCGGAAGAATTAAATAGCAGAAGTGCTACAGTCGGCACAAAACAATTCTCGCTAATGTTGTGTGCGATAACCGTTCTCGACCTTTTTGCTGCTTTGTTCCTCTTTATCCATTTTTCGAAACTTTGCAAATGTACGAAACGAAGTTTGAAAATTGAGTTGAACTTTTCCATTGGTATATTTTGAAATTCTGAAAAGGCGAGGGATATCTGTAACACGTAGTAATGTTGTTTTTTAATGTTTCGTTCCGTTTGAAAACTTCCGGTCGTTGTTAAGAATTTTTGTGAGGTCCGAGGGAAAGCAGTTGTATTAGTTCCTTGTTGGCAGGTAAAGGTATGATATTGAAAAAGTTTTCAATGTACCTCGGCGTTGTTGTTACTTCACAGGCTTAGTAGTTTTAGTCTAGCAATGACTACAATAGTGGAATATTCCATGATGCATCCTAACACATCTTGTGTCTGATTTCAGTCACAAGCAGTCATTGTTATTTTAACCTTAATGAGGCTTCAGGGCCGATGCAGCTTCATCTAAGAGTATTTAAAACTATATTTCGAGTTTATACTAACGAGTTTAAATTGAAACTTTAAAAACTTAATTTGCATTATGCATCGAAATCTAATTTGCACGTTGTTCCACGCCGTAATAAAAACTATAGTTATGGTTTGTCTGCCACTCTTCGATTTCCTTGCTCGAGATAAGCGAATGAAACTTACGCACACCGTCCGTTTGCTTATAATTCTAACACTGGAATTGGACCTGGAGAATTCATTCATTTAATTAAAACTACAATATGCAATTAAACTCAACAGTTCTAAGTTCATTACGAAATAAATGTGAGATTCGCTTTACCGAGCGATCGTGACGCACTGGTTCGTTCACTTCTACAGTGACACACAGTTAAGAGATACTCGTTCGTTAGCTGATATCAAATAATTGTACGTAGTCAAAGATTCTAATTAGTACACAAACCCATTTTTGAGTCATACTTTGCACTAGGAAAGCGGCAAAACTATGTCTATTTCATACAACCCATGTATGCATTTCGTCCTTTGTTAATTTTAAATTTCTCAGAAACAATACGTCTCTCCTTTGCAATATCGCTATCCTCTTTACAGCTTACGAACAAACATTTTACGTGCGACATTTTATTACGTTCCACTTGAAAATGCTTTGTACATACATAGGTTGCATGGAGCAAAACGAACACGTAGTTGAATCATTTACAACGTACCTTATACATTGCTGCGTTACTACCAAAGGAGATGATGTCGCGTACATAAAAGAAGCGCTGCAGCGTTCAAGTGGTGTAGTTATACGGATTGTTACAACTTGCAGGGCGTTTGTAGTGGCGGTGCCAGTGTGAATAGTACTAGATCACGGAATGCAATACCTACTTCCAGGTAATGGCGTCAAGGGATCCTGCCGACTATTCTGGTACTGGAAAATTTGTATTCAGTTTTTAATAGGTGGTGGAACTGTACTAGTACTGATCTGGTAAGTCAGATAATCTTGTATTCAGTGTCAAAAATGCAATTAAAATGGATTTAATGAGGTGTCAGATATCTAAATCTATAGTATTTACGTGAAGAACTTAATTGGCTTTTGTCAAATAATGTAAGTGTACTTGTAAGTGTATATTCCTGTTTTCAATTTGAAATCATTCCCGAAAACTTCTAATAGGTTTTTGAGTCGTCATAATTTCAGATGAATTTTAGGAAAGCCTTTCATAAGGGCCCTATTAAATATAGGGCGGATTATCACTGCATAGACATCTAGCACGACTGAGGTCATGCTAGAGATCGATTTTCAGAAATGGTTTAGATTACATAAATATACGATGTAGGGTGTTAAACTGTTAATGTTGAATATATACATAAATCTCTTGTAAAATTACTGTCAATAAAATGGTCTGTCACATATCGTCATTCAAGCTCAGGGTCTCTAAAAGTTACTGACGCGTCGAATCGAGACCTTAGCGGCTCCACTCCGCCCTTACCGGCATCTCTGTAGTTTAGATAAGTGTTCTGTTTTGTATGCTTCGTTTTGTTTCTTCAGTTACCCGTTGACCGTGCAGAATACTTCGTGTGAAAGGGCAATGTAAATATACTCTTACAACGTGACGTTTAATAATTTGTATATATTTATCTTTTCTTATAACAAACTAGCGGACCTAGCACACATCGTTCTGCCTGGATAAGCAGTGTTACATTCAATATTTTATTTTTAAATGATTTCCGTGTAGCTTTAACCATCAAGGTTGCACACGCGACGGAAGCTTAAAAAATGGAGTA
>DWDT01004964.1:0-10771 GCA_018245595.1 Microceris scylla
CTGTACCGATTATTATGAAAATTGGTATATGTATGTATTTGTATGTTGGCGTAGCAACGCGCGCCGGGTACAGCTAGCTTACAATATTCCAAAGATTGGTAGTTTTGTAACTTTCCCGGAATCGGAGTTTTAAAAAATAATAATTATTATGTTCATTTCCTACTGGAGTAGAGTCAAAGTGATGCGTCACGATATATACTTTTACTTTAATAACACACTGAGTTCTATCTCCATTAATTAACGTGTAAATATTTGATAGAATATTTATAAATTTTGGCTCAGGTCGACGAGCGAATGTGCGCGTCGACACTCGTCTTTATATTTTCTGCACATAAATATGCACATTATGATAATGAACGGTAATGAATGAATATAGAAACTATAATGGATATAAAACTCGGTAATGAAGGTAGAATTTATACTCATATGCTATTAAAGTGGGAGTAACTATTCGCTTTGGTCCAAATTAGTGGGAATTGCCTTAAATTCTTGAATACAATACATACAATACATGCATGAAGTAACCCTTCATTGGGAAGTTATTGTTATCATATAGCACCAAGTTTATAGCTATGTTTTCACTGATTCACAATTTCTTATTACAATTGAACAGGTAAGATTAAATAATATTACAGAACTTAAATCATTAATATTACTCTGTAACTCTTTTTGATTGAAAAATTATTGTTATCTATTTTGACGATTAAAGTATTATTTCATTTTATTTACAGGCTTACTGATGGGTTTCTTATAATAAAGTATATTATGACATTAATTATTTTCTCACTACATCTGTACCTGTCATTTTTTTTAATATGTCCCATTTTAAACCATGAAAATCGGTAATGGCAACACAAACATTGGATACGTACGTAGGGTCACAAATCACAATTTTCCTGTACAGATATTCGCACTTTAATAAATTATCCAATATCGTAACGCATGTTATTTTTAGAGGAGTATCATATTTGAGAGTGAACTGAGGAACAATGGTTATAACAGTGGACAAATTGATCAACGATGACAGGTAATTCATAAAAATCTAGGGAAAGTTTGTGTGCAAGTTTCGATACTGTTTGGTAATAACTGGTACTGTTCGAGATTATTGTGACGCGGATATTGTCGTATGTTGCAGGTTTTGTGGTGAAAATGTGCTCCAGTTTCTTTTATACTTACCATTTGGGTTAATACTGATGGCATTTCGGACTGTGCTGGCATTAGTTTTGTGGATCGCGTCAATAATATTACCGAACAAGTCTGCAGTGAGGCAAGTTCTGTCGACTCTTGCCTGCTGGACATTTGGTAAGTCAAACGTTGTAGTTAAATTTAGATTAAATAACATTCATCAGTTACATTGTAATAGTAGTCGTTTGTTCCAACTGAACTTCCATATATTTTCATATCTGTGTTCTATTTCAGTACTTTTATTATTATCCTTGTTAACTATTAATTGGTTAATGTGGTCTAACACCCAGCATTCAACTCATAACCATTGAAAGGAATAGAAATATACCTAAAACATTTTGCTCCTAAATTTCACTCGGCAATGGATAGTGTCAAACTTGATTCATTTGTTCATTCCATCCATGCATCCGGACCTTTACTTCTTCTCTTGATATTATGCCTACTTATGCTAAGGCTATGGTGTGAGGTAAGCAAGGGCATGTTCTGGGACTTCAGTAACATTATTGTCTAATTAATTACACAGATTCTATTTACAAATTAGATAAGATGTTCTGTTATCTCTGGAGACCAAAGACAACTTTGTTTTTATTCTATGCAATAGATATTTGGAGATGACGTTGGAAATTTTTTTATTTGTATTTAATTTAATAGGGTAAAGAATCATAATCACCATACAGGGTTCTGATAGACATTGTTATTAATGTATATTTTAATTATATGTAGGAAATACTCATTTAAGTAAAGAATTGATCAATGGTTATACTAGGTCAGAATCTATGAAGGTCAATCATAAAAAGAGATTATAAATATCCTGCAGGTTTTTCCCTTCAAAGGAAACAAATAATTTGTGCCATTTAAGCCTAGTAACCATTACAAGGTTACATCATAGACAATTGTCTCATAAAGTGGTATATACACCGGGTGTACTAATATTAATGCCTGTAAAAAAGTTTTTTGTGTAATAAAATAAAGTTTACATTGACCTGCTATGGATACTTGTAATAAAACAGCTGTTATGTAATACTCTAATAAGTCACTTAAGGCTGTTTGTTTTGTTATGATCAAAATATTGATCTATTTGCCATTTTTTTAGAGATTCATGACCTACAATATATACCATGTTGTTATTGTTACTATATACAATGTGAAATATATTTATTATTATCATTAACCTGTCTAAGTTCACTGCTGGACTTAAGCATCTTTTGAGGTAATTTTGCCTATAAATACCACCCTGGGTATGCAGGTTGGGGATCATAGGGCACAGGTACTGCCTTTGTTGCTGTTGCTACTGTGTGTCTCTGAAGATACAGTGTTGTACGCTAACAATTCAAATTTGACTATTCAAGTGGTTGGTGAACCTCATTATTGAGCAGGCACTTGTGGGTTCAATGCTCATCCGAAACAAATACTTTTGTTAGATGAGAACAAATTTTTGTTGTGTCTCAGTGTGTAACAAAGTACTTATATAAGTATATATTTATATATTTATAATTGTACAGATTATTAGTTGTCTGGATTTTTGTAATCTGTGTTATGCTAAAATGATTAAAACATTTACCTATTCATGAACAGGAGTGTATGTGAAGGTGAAGGGCAGCCGAGATCAGCGTTGCAGCGTGCTCGTCGCCAACTACGTGTCGTGTTTGGATTCCTTAGCGGCTGCTCATGTCCTTGGTACAATCAGTGTAAGTATCTTGAGTAACTGCTTTGAGTCTTTGTAGGTGAAAAGTAAACCCTAATGATATAATAGGACTATTTCTTATGCATGGTCCTTTATAGGGTACACAGATACCACAGTGTCAAATATCTTTACACTGATTGTGAAGACTTCTGACTTCTCGTTGACCAATAACTGATTTATTTGGTCAAGATAGGTGAGTCTTAGTCTTGCTTGGTACCTTCATATAACATTTGTTTTGTAATATTTTACCTCTTACTGTACAATAGTATTACACTCTACATTGCATGTATATATGTACTATGTAATGTAATATTATTCCTATTCAAAGTTCGTCATTGACGCCATGCAGCTCTTGAGGACTGCGATTGGTGCCTCTAACATAGACACACATCACTTACTATCTGGTAAAAATAGGATTTTGCTATTAAAAGTGTCGTGAGTATTTATACACAGTTTCCGCTGCGACCTCGCTGTAATCGGCGGGAGCTCATGGTGAAGGACCTCATATAGGTCAGCAACTAGTCGGGACAACCCGAAAAACGTATGTTAAATAGGATTTGCAATGGTACAGCTCCGTACGAACCATATACAAGTTCTGTCACCTATGGGATGAGGAGTTATACCTCTGTCTGGAATCGGTGTAGGAGTATCGTGCTAGGAGGACGCCGGTGAGGTCCGCAAAAGATCCCGGAGTCCTACTATTAGTTTCGAGCACATGCTGTTAATAAAACTTTTTGTATCCTCATTGAGTTATTTTCATGTATTTCAACAGAAATTAAATTTTTCTCTTCTACATTGACAGGTATAAACATTATGCGTATTATTAAATGGCCATGTGTTCGCAGCTAATGTTACATGCCTGTGTTACGTTATACAAGGTGATATTGCGACCGTGACCATATCACCCTGCGCACATGTATCGTGCCCTGTTTTTATTCATTATAATATAGTTTAATTTCTGATGATTATCTGTTGTGACCTAATGTTAGTAATATTAAAAAGGGGTCCATGATTTATGGTGATGTTTGGGAGAGGTTTCCATATGGCAGTGAACATCTGTTGCTGAAATGATGATCATGATTTGTAATGTTTTTAATTTTTTTACAGTTGAGAAAATGGAAGGTGCCACCGTTTTTTGCGTCTACCCTAGGAATAAAAAATGTCGCGCAGTTTGCCAGAAAGTATGTTACATTCGTTTATTTTGTTTCTCATCCATATTCATTGCTATCCAAATGATGGAATAATTTTGGAATACTTCATTCATGTGCTAGTAATATGGTCTTCATTATGTGGTTCAAAACAGAATTGCTTTATATACAGACTTTATGAAGAGACATAAATTTCGATGGAAAAAATTAAGTATATTATTACAGACAGCATTTTGCGGAGTGTCCAAGCAAGCCAGTATTGTTGCAGCCTGAAGGTGGACCCACAAATGGGAAAGGACTCCTCAAGTTCACGGACTGGCCCTTTCAACTGGGAAACCGGGTACAACCTGTGGCTATAAGTAAGTGGAATTATTTATTTGGAAACAAAAGAAAATACATATTTCCTATCCATTATTAAAAAGGGACTGATCAATCAGTATCAACAAATAATTATTTTGGTCCAAATTCTATGTAAAATCTGTGGAAGAAGACTCATACCTTAAGTTACAATGTCGTTGTCTGTGCTGTGATAAATGTCAAACACATTGCTTTGAATTATGAAGCTTTATCAGAAGATAAGTAAAACTTTAGTTAGTCCAGAGATATTTGTATCTAATTAAGATTAAAATCCTGTTTAAGGACACTTAAACATAATATGTTGCACATTAGATGCGAAAGACAGGTTGGCTTGGCGGGTCTAATGGCTCCTTCAAACCGAACATAACAATTTAAGTACCTACTGTTAGCAGAAGATAATGTGTCATGGGAATACCTCCACAGTTGAAATTGTATTATATGATTTAACCTTTGTTTTAGAATGTTTGTGTAATTGTTCCTAGTTTCTCGTACTTTCGTTTAAGTAATCTATGTACTTGCTATTGTACAGATATTGTAAACTAAAATTATGAGTATGTCCTTCTATGCCAGTTATAAACTATTGGAGTGGGTAACTAGTGTGAATAAGGTCTGTAGAGACTGTCCCTGAGATTTACGATGATAAAGTAATTACTGCTGGATGTATTATCAGTGCGCTAGTAGCGTCATCTGTTTATAATTAATTCACTTTCAGCTGTGGAACGTCTTTTCACCAATGTTACGGTTCACCGACCGTCAGACTCGAAAAGTGCCTTCCCCTGGTCCGATGCGCTGTGGTTCCTGTGGACGCCGGCTACTGTGTTCACTGTGAGGGTGTTGCCCGCAATGGACAGGAACGAGGATCCCGATGCGGTGTTCAGTAACCGCCTGAGGCAGGCTATTGCTGATGCTCTTCAGGTAATTGGATTATCTTGCTTTGTTTATAGATAAACAAATATATCATAAATTTAATAAACAGCAGTCTCAAAGGAACCTTTAGATAATATTGTAAGGTGGAATTTTTGTTACTATAGGTCCTGTAGTATAGGATATTTTCTATTAAATTTTGTCTACATTAGCTCTAGTCCCTTGAAATTTACCTGTCAGTTGAAAATCACAATAAACTGTTACTCTTGTACCTTTTGCTCAACTCATTTTCTTTATTCTATTTCATCTACCTATACTAAATTAACTCTTGTTACTTATTAGCATGAAAATGTATTGTACTTGACTACATGTAGCATCTGTTTCTAATGTTTTTTCTACTTTATTCAGTTACTTATTAAATGTTTAGATTTTACACCATGTGTTTTCTTACAGGAGTTTAACATATACAATTATTATGTACATGTTCCCTAGGTGGAAGTAACAGAGTACAAGTGGGAGGAGCTGAACCGTGGACCTGGGGCTCCCCGGCGGGAACCTCCTCCCGAGCTCATGCGACTGGCCCGTCAAGTCAAAGAGGTGCTGCCGAGGGTGCCTATCAAGGATATAGTGAAGGACCTGTGTAAGTTGTGATTTTGATCACATTTACAACCGATAGACATATTACACAAGTTTTTTAGCCTGATATATTTATCATTTTCCAACTGCTTATTTTGAAACTCTTCATTTTCTCATTTCACTTTCTAAGTATCGTAGTTTTTTTATTTATCTCCTTTGTTCTGTTTTCATATTTCTCTTTTGTATTTTCTTTATTTTCTTCCAAGTTTTGCGAGAATAGGTTTATCGGCTCTATCCTTTACTTAGAGAAAATTACACATTGAATATTCTATTTCTGCATCATAAAAGAAAAAAGTTTTGTTTGTACTTGATGTATATTTATGTTATATTTGTTTCAGCGACGACCCGAAGCGTGGATTTAACGATAACGAATTTCTTAGAGGGCATCACGCCGTACACAGCGGAGCCCGAGCCGTCACCGGAGCCTTTGCCCAGCACGTCCCAGCCCAAGTACATCACGCCAGTCCCAACGGGCACGTTCCCCAGGAGCGCCAAGGAGCGAGAACTGAGCTTCCAGGAGAGAAAGGCCCAGATGATCGCGGAAGCGCGTCAGAGGTATATAGAGAAGCACGGGCTGCATGTCTTGAATTGCTGATTGTGGATTATCGAATGGACTTGGATCGAAATAGCGAAGAACCTTAGTTTATACCGGGTTCAAATATCAGCTCCATGAAATTTGAATGCCTTAAAAGATAACCCGATCTATACGATTATTTGAACAGTTCCCAATCATATCAATACTTATACACCGACTTGAACCCGTCGCTTTGTAAAACGACGTATAAACCAAATCTATCCCGACCTGTTTTGAGCGGTCAAAGGTCGAATTTGAAAACACGAATCGGAACCGAGTCTTATATTGCTTTGTCCTTTTTAAAGTTATTTTATATTTAATTTTACTTCTTATGCCATTATATCAAAATGAAATTGTACATAAAAAAAATAATTCATACTATTGGAAGTTTAATTAATGTAATTGAGAATGTGTAACCTTTTTCTTTATTGTGACAATCGATAAAAATATTATAAATACAACGAGCAAATATGTGTAGGAAAGTCTGTGATTGTATAAGTAATAAATTTAATTGGAAAAAACACTTAAATGCACTATAGATAATTGATTAAATAGCAATTGTGAGCTGATAAACGTTGAAGGGAAAGTTGTCAAAAATTTAAAACTCATATTTTGATTACATCTTAGTCAGTAGTACATTCACATTGTAAATACATTGATTCATCAAATCCCTGCATATACTTAAATTCAATCAAAAGACAAAATTAATTGGTTCATTTTATGAATGAGATTTTGAAAAATGCTACCTGTCTACTGAGTCAAAGTACACTGGGAAGCTATTAGGAAGCAAATTCACACTGAAATCGGTCTATCCCATACATGTGATTTCACCGAGACAAAATAAAAAATGACATCTATCTTATATATATAGGCAAAAATATATCTAGCATAAAATAATCTGAATTGATTTAAAGCAATAAATTATTAGGAACATTGCACTGCCTTGTTAGGTCACTTTCATTATTATAAGGGGACTATCAAATAGTCTTTTAAATTGTATAGTTAATAAAAAAATAAGTAAATATTCTCAGTAGATTATTTGACCGGAGAGTGAGGCCTTTTGAATTGGTCTTTTGAGTGGTATCTTTTGAATTCCGAATTTTTCGACACCATAGAATAATAGCTCGTAGGATATAAGTGAAATGGTAACTTAAAATAATAGAAATGTATAAATTTTTAACGTACATCCGAATGGATGCCCAGAAGTGTTGTACAGAAATTATACTGATTACTGATTGAATAAGGCAATTTGAACAATGAATTCTACCGCTTATGAAGAGCAGTGATTTTTGTTTTGTTAAAATTTTATTAGACAGCTAGATGACTATTAACATCCAGGATAGATTGAGGTATATTGGTAGAAAAGAGTTTATATTTCATTTCGAAGAATTACTACATTAGAGTTCATGGTGATTATGTGATCATTTTAATGTGACCTGTTACACTCAATAGACACTTGTGTAGTGATATCAGCTTAGAGTATTTAGACAGTGTGGAATTATAACGCTATTATGTTGTAGTATTACGGTTTTTTGGAGGTTAATCAGATGTAGACCTCGAACGTCAATGACGTCACGAATGTTTTTCATAACTTAAAACCATTGACGTCACTTGTATGGTTTTATTTGACGTCGTTTGAGGTGTGAAGTAATATTTAGTAATAGTGAACATTTCCTTTCTCATCTCTAAGTCTTCCAATGTAAGTGTGTAAATGTGTCTGTCAGTTATCAGCCAGATCACAAATAGCTCCTGGCGTGGTTGCTTACGTGCTAATCGTCCCAAATAGGGTTGCCAACAAATTATAACTAATTACAATATTTTTACGAAGCTATAAAAATATAGCATATGGTATTACATGCAAACAATTTGGATACACGCTTCGCATAGGTAGAAAGGTGATATACGAATCGTGTACTTCACCAAGTTTGCAAATAATTTCGGTATTGCCAAACAATTTTAATCCATTCAACTGATAAATCATTTTCATTAGCCACTACTACTGAAGATTGCTGGCAACACTAGCAACCAATTTGCCATAATTTGGTTCACTAGAGCAACAATGACTCTTTGTATCCACTATGTCCCTCCCTAAATTTATAAGCGCTGTACACACCTCCATAGTTTTGTGAAGGTTGTGAGTTGTGATGACAATTAGATGGCGGATTTTTGTTTTGTTTTTTCTACATTTAAGTTTTAAATTTGTAAGTCATTGTAGTTAAAAATAAGGGAAATACGTAAAAACGGCATGATAAAATAAAATGTGGCTTGTGATAATTTGACATTGTAATAAACCCTTTGAGGTCCTGCGTCCACACGTATTTTACAAAGTCTTAAAATCGCAAAGGGTTAGGCGATGAGATTCGTCAGTTAGCTGTTTTTGAGAAGCGATCGGTCTACAGTTCAGTAAGGTTGATGGTAGAACACATCGGAATATGAGGCATTACTATATTATTTGTTCAACTGCCTCAAGCTGTCTATTAAATAATAACGCCTAATAATAATGCTATATCATTGTAGAACAAATAGTTTTAATAGACTAAATTGACTACAATGACGTGGCAGCAGAAACTGATGTAACCTATTTGAGATTGGACGTAGACCCACAATATTGAGCATTACAATCGGTTGATACACAGTAGAATTATCTGTTATCGCCACGGAACCATCAACGCTGCGTCAGTGTCTGCAAAGCAGCATATTTAACACTCACGTTCCAGTGTTTGGGATTGTTGACAGATTGAAAGGTGCGATCAGCAACCATATCTGACTGAATTCAGGTCTTCATTTAACATTACATTTAAGGATAGAGAAATCTTTCACCCTGCATCCCTTACTTAAGCCTTATAACGTAAAAAATTTCGTGTCTTCCTATAATGTTTTTAACGTAATTTCTATATATGTGTAATTCATTTCAATATACATACAATACTATTATTATTGAAGTAAATTTAATTTCGATTTGGGTGTAGTTTCGTTACACTTAATATATTCGTAGCCATATATGTGTATATTATATAAATCATATATTTTTATAGTTAATAAAGATTTCTATTTTCAGTAAGTTATGTTATAGCAATATTTCCCCGAATAATAGTTTTGCAGTTAATCACAGTCGCTCAATCGCACCATTTTAGTTGTGGGATGTTTGGTTCCTTTCTAACGTTTTTAGAATGCGCGATGCGGAGGCGAGACAAAACATGCAGTAGTTTAAACGCTCCCATTGAGCGACTGTGAATACAAGGTTCTGAGTTTAATAGCGTTTGTGAAACATGGAATAAAAGTGTCGAACGAGATTGTCAATAATCATGTTTTTAAGTTTAATAAAAATACAAATAGGTGGAGGCCGCGTATGACTTGTTCAGGAAAGTCGAAAGCATCCTTGGCCGTTAAAAAGGCAAATTTGCGAGTAGATAAATAATAAATCAAAGGTTGTCATGTTAGTTTTATTATTAAAAATATTTATTAAAATAAAAAATGTTTTCATTTAAGTTAGTTTAATTACATATAACTTTGACTCTTCAAAACAAGGCGGAGTAGGCTCTTACTAGGCATATGTGTTCCATATTAGGACACATCTGCGTTTCTCA
Organism: Microceris scylla; assembly: GCA_018245595.1. Taxonomy (NCBI): domain Eukaryota; kingdom Metazoa; phylum Arthropoda; class Insecta; order Lepidoptera; family Hesperiidae; genus Microceris; species Microceris scylla. The sequence goes on from DWDT01004964.1 coordinate 10,036, forward strand.
TCAGGCGAGATTGCGGCCAAACGCTAGCCTGTCATATGATAAAAAAAATTAATGGTTCAGGTTATTTCTCATATGAAAAGTGTTATCCACCCGTACACTTCTCATCCAAACTCCGATCATTGCTACCGTTGCCTCATTTAAATCAGTTTCATATTATAATCTACAAAACTAGAACGAGATGTGAATATTGGCAATCTCGCTCGATCGTTTCTTTACTATTTTCAAATATAAATTGTTCAGTGTCTCGAGTGATATATCACGACAGCTAGTGTTAAAAAAGAAGTTGTAGCTTAAATAAGTATATTAATTTAAACTACTGATTGAATGTTCACATATTTGTAAGGATTGTTCTTCGTAATTGTGCTTTTTGTTTTTTTCTCGTAAAATACTTATATTTTTCTTTAGGATTAATTGTCATTGTGTGGTGCGTACTTATTGTTAACTCATATTGTAGTATATATTTAATAACTGGTCAAATCTCTATGTAAGTAAACAAAAAGTTAGTGAATTTAATAAAAATTATGTTTTTTGTTGATTAGCTATTTATAATTACTCGAGGCACGGAAATTGCCATGGGTTTATGTCAAAAATTATGTATTATTCATCTATGTATGTACAGATTTATGTAATTTATCAAGTCTCTGTTTATCTATCCATTTTATTTTTTCAACCCATTACAATTCCACTGCTGGAATACGGGTCTCCTCTCATATTGAGAGGGTTAAGGCCATAGTCT
>DWDT01004965.1:0-10771 GCA_018245595.1 Microceris scylla
TTTCCAGAAGAACTACAGTGATATTGAGAAATATGTACATACAATATTAAGAACAATATTGAATATTATTGAATCAATGAATGAATTTCTCGACCTTTAGTTCCAGAACGAAACCAATTTAACGAGTTAATAAAGTTACGCTCGGTTTGCTCATCCGCAATAATTGGCGCAAAATGAAATAGTCGGTATACCTATCTATATAAAAATTTTGTTAAATATTATAATATTTGTCATCATTACTTTTAATATTATTTAATAAAAATAAATGTAGAAAAATCTTTGTACGCCTGAAAATGTATTACTAAGTTATATTGAACTAATTTTTTTCTTTTCACGCTGAGTACTTCACGAATAAAATTCTATGACATGAGCCACGTTGACTTATAGTCAGATGTTTCAATCAGAGTGTATTCTTTTGTACCAGAAACGTATTCTTTTGAACCAGAAGTGAAATTCCCAGTCACTACTGGGACTACTGGTGCTTCTGCACGGAGTCTGGATTTGTCCCCAGTGTATGGTATCAAGCACAGCACATGTTCCATGTTGGGATATATTAAATAACTGATGTCTGTTCGCGGATTTGACAGAACTGATGATGGGATTGCTTGCGACATTATAGATGTGATATTATGTTGCTTAGTTTCTAAAATTCTATGAACAGATATGAACACATAATAGACAATGCTATTAGTGTCACTTAAACAACCCCAAAACTTCGATAACACAATGTTTAGTAAAACGAAATTACGGGGTTAAAGTGTTTCTAAATATTATATCTACCCATTAAGTGGTCAGCGATTGGTCTTCAATTATATTAAAACTATTTATTTGTGGTCGAGTAACGTTGGAAATTCGACCGTAATGTATTAAACTTTCATTTTGAACGTTTCATAAGTTTTGTTGTTTGACCGCACATTATTACGTGTTTGACATTGACACTAACGCTTAAAATATATTGTTAAATTTCTTGCGTTTTTGAAACACGAAATACATATGCTTAAGGCCACTACATTTCATTGCCTTTAACCTTAAAAATGGAGTACAATTATTCATCTTTACGTATTAATGTGCATACTCGTGTGTGAATATAAGATGTTTATGAAGGTTTCAGATCGTTTTACATGTAGGTATTTCACTCTATTGTTAGTTCATAAAATCGCCTAAGCCGCTCAGTAGAGCCGAAAGCGTCCCGAAAGCCATCCGTTCCGGAATAACTAGATTAGCGTTGATCCAATTCTCGAGTTTAAACAGTTCGCGAAGTGCTCTGAAAAGGCGATTAAGAGTGACGGTTGTGTTACGGAATTGGGGCTAAAGAAAATAAGCTTCAATTTGATAGGATTCACCATGTAGATGCGATACTCTCTCACTGAGACCTTTTGTTAATTGAGAATAATACATATTAATATGAAGAATATTAATAATATGAACAAGTAACCTTTTGTCTGTCTTTTTGTATTAATAATATGAACAAGTAACCTTTTGTTTTGTTAAGTAACCTGTTTGTACGTACCTACGTATTTGGAATAGATGGTGAGCCTATGACAATCATACACCAAAAACAGTCCCAGACTCCGAGCCACTACTACAAATTTCTACAAAAAGGACAGATTAGGATATGCATTATTAAAAACACTTAACATTATGTCCAGCAAGTAAAGCCAATAAATTGTTTTATTGCAATAGAAAGTATCATAGAACATTCAGATAGTGGCTTAGTCAGTTTAATAAATAATTTATTTCACATTTCCAATTATGAGTATTGCTCAGCAAATTGTGCATGCACGCGTTAATTAAATTTTCAAACCTAACTGTAATGGCGGTCAATTTACCTATTATTTCGTATTGTAAATTTAAAGAGTCATATCGAATAGTAAATACGTTTATTGGTTTTGAAATGCCATAGTCTGATGGCCTTATAAGTTACTGGTTTTAACATTTATTGTCTATAGTAAATGGCAATAAATATTTTTCTCGTTTTCTTTTGTAAATGCTTCTCAAATTTTTAGAGAAATGCGACAATCTGTTGCTAGACTTTTTTGCTAGGCGAAAACGGTCCTAAAGCTATCACGGGCCACGTCCAAGGATAATGCGGAGCCATGCCTTCTTTCTTAATATATTTCTTCTTTTACCAAGAACTTTGTTTATTCAATTTATGTTTCAGAGACTATATATATCTATGTTTTACAATTAAGCATTAAAAAAATATTTTTATTGATCGCTTGTGGTATGTAATATTCCTTTTTGTCCTCGATTTTTTTCAGGTCCTTTGATACAAATGTAACTACGCATTACCTAACTGTATGTATGCAAATGATTACTCTCCGATGTAATGTATAGATAGGGGTTTACCAAAGAAACGATCAACAAAATTCTATTCAACTACCTATCCTATGTATTCCATAGTTAAACAATACTTGTTGATTTGATAAAAAACCGTGGATACGATTTCTCTTTCATAAGTTACATAACGAGATGAAAGACAAATATTTTCAAACGATATTTTCGAGTCGTGCAATCTCAGTATTGGCATCGAACTTTTCATATTACAGCTTTCAAATTTCCTACGAGTCGAACCTCAACGTAACCTAGATAAAAATGTTCCTTTAAAATATCTGCGTTTCACAAGTATAGTGACGCGTTTCACCAGTAACGAGTAACGATTAGTTATTGGAGCGATCGATAAAGAAAGTAATAAAATAATTTTTTAAGTAATGTGAGTAATGAAGATTGGAAGTCATAACCGTCTATTTGTAATATAATATATGTATGTGTACCTAAAATTTCAATTATATTTATAGAAATAACATTGGAAGACGTTCTGCTTAAAATGACAGGATATAACTGAACCAGGAGATAGGAAAACTGGGTTCAGTGGCGATAATTTTCAGACGCCTGTATTAAGGTAATGATACGCAGTTTGTAATATTTCAATAAATTATTATATTTGAAAGTTATATTTTAATCGCAAAACGCTTTCTTGCCTATATTAAGACAAGTTACCAAAATTCCTTCTTTTAAATATTCCTATATTAGCAGCGTATTTAAACTTGAGGTTCAATCAAATTTCTCTACGAGGACGTGAGATTGCTGTACGACAGTTTCGGAGCAAATTTCAAAATATTCCTGAATTGCTTACTTAGAGTATACTTCTTGTAAATGGTGGAATAGTGTACATATATTAATGATTTAATAATAATATCATAAGTATTTGATAGCGAGGTGTCATTCTGAGAATAGGCCCGTGTTGAACTGTAAAATGATGAATAATTATAGTAATAATGAGTACGATTCATGAGATAATGCATGACGGTCCGGATTATATATTCATACCATGTTATTTATTTCAAAACTTACAGCTAATTTAAGCACCTGTATATTTTTTAATATATACCATGTATAGTGTTAAAAGAAAATGGATCCAATTAAAATATAACGTTCGGCTCACATGGTAACAACATACCTCATTAACGTTTTAGCTATTATTAGGGTAGGTATTTGAAAAAATCTTTAGTTTCTTGACTTAACTTTTTTTTAAATATGTATATTCTGCCATATGTTGATAGCCAAATTCAGCGCAATATAGTAATGCTTATTACCAAATTCCAGAGTTGATTTGAACCTCTTTAATGGGAAATTTAACATAAACTTTAAAATGAAAATGCCTGCACCCGTTCCGGCATAATAATGTACATTTTACATACGCAAATAGTCTGTATAAATCGCTGTTGATGTTCCTACAGTTCACATTCACCACAAATGCCCCACAAAACATTAGACCGTAAACAGCGCTTCGAACATTTTGGGGACTCAATTATTCCACATCTGAACCACGCAGATTGCATAAACTTTCGCAATCACAAACATAAACTATTTCCATTGCGAGCCCAACAATGTTGCTTAATCTAACGTACGATTTAAACCTACAGTGTACTTCAAACATATGCAACGTTCACAAGATAATGCCAGTAACACATTACACAGCGTTTCTGCCACCCTGGTCGGAAAATTTACATTTGAAACGAACAGTTATCGTCATGCAGGAAATGAGACGTTACAACTAACCTTCCGTAAGGTGAGTTAATGCAAACATGTGTTAACTGTCTCGCAACTTCAATATACCTCACGTGAAAGTTTCCCTTTTCTCACTAATGTGAAATTCTGTAGGAGATGAGTAATGAGAAAATTTCAGTGAAATGTTTGGTTGAACTTAAAAGGATGAAATAAAAATTATAAATAAATAGTGTTCCGAATAGTGCGTTCCACTGCTAGTATTGGCGTTAGTTAAAATATTCAATGAAATGTAGTATGTACATATTTATGAATATATGACAATGGCTACGAATAGCACATATTCATTTCTGTGTGCATTATAAAAATGAACAAACATATACTCACCTCTTCAAACATGTCTACATTTCGTGGAACTGAAGTACATAAGGAATACATAATTCGATATCACTATTAACAATAAGAAAAAGCAAACTAGACATACAAACATTCCCATCCTCATAATATATCATATGCCGAGCTTAGTATGTTTCTTGTGCAAGTTTTCTTTCACCGTTCTTTTTTGCCAAAGAACATCCAATTGAGTCGAATGTAATTTAAACTGTACCAGAGCTTTAATCTCAGTAGAACTGAATATTCCAATCAGTTTGTGCTGCGTTTTTTAGAACAACAAATGTCCTGTCCATTTTCTAGCTTCGATTGAAGAGCTTTAGGGTGAAGAATCTTCAATGGCTTTCAAAAGCTTTATTGAGTTTGAGATCCATCTTTGTACAGCACTATTGTACCATTGATCCATTGTGATCCGAATGCAAGTCCAATATGGAGGAATATTGGGTACGTTCATGGTTCTAAAAAGATAAAAGGCTAAGCTTGGAAAGGCGTACTAGAGAATTCACAAAAGCCTAGTTGAGAAACAAAGGACCTCGTTCTAAATTGACTTTCATAGGCTTAATGCCTTCACTGACCGGCACAGGATAGACGACAGGCGAAGTAAAATTTTATCAGCGTTCATTCAGATATCCTCCATAAAATTTGCGCTACATTTGGGAGCTAAACATCAATGTTTTCGTTGTTGTTTTTCAGTATGAAAAACACTTTTCAAACGCCGTATTTTAAAGGAAGAATCTTAAAGAATTTTATACGAAATTAATTTTGCATTTGCTAACAGCTTATATTCCTTTCTAGCCAGTATTTTTAATTTAAGAAAATTATGACCTTTATAAAATTATGTCTAGGCGCTGCATTTTTACTATTAGCACGGTAAGAGATCCTACAGAACTGAGACTAATTACTTCAATATTATTTCCACTGTTGCGATATACCGTTCGTAGTGAGACAGGTAGTTTAGTTAGAGCGAGAGGGAAATATGAAGGAAATGAACAACAACACATAAATATTCAAGAGTATTCATCGTGTAATGAAAAAGCTGGTGGGTTTATTTAAATTCGCGTGGAGTAACCTGTTATGTGTTCCCCGTCGTCTAATGATGTGGGCTTAATGAATCGTGGGATTGCGCCTTCTGATATTCTACGTTGTAATGGGGGTAGGCGTAGAAAATGATTTGAATAGTTTGATGATGAGAAACGGAATTTTTCTTTTTATGTATATTACGCTATTTTTGTTTGTGGCCTTGATATACAGGTATCATTTGCTCTTTCTAATATTGTGCGTTAAAAATCTTCTTACCATATACATAGTTGATTCTGGATGTTATTTCAATTTCGTGGATATATAAGGCGGTTTTAGATATTCATCTTCCTGTGCGCTTATGGCATTGATGATATAAAACGTATAAATCTATCTTTAAAACTATGCTATACAAATTAAATGCAATATCAGTTCTGTTTGGTATTTATCTTGAATTATGAGTGGTATGAATTAAACGTTTTGCTAATATATATTTGTAACATTCAGATATAATTCCAAAATAATAACATAGCATATTTTTATTTCCAACAACACTAATATTTCTCTTAAGTGGTATCACATCGAGCGGAAGTAGCGGGTGCCAGCGTCTGCCGGAAACTGTCGTCGTATTGACAGTTTATGACACAGCGCCATCTAGCGGCCACGAGCAACTGAGTGGTTGGAAATTAGGTTTCTGTAATAAAATGTTAATGTTTATATCGACTGGCGAACTCGAATGTAAATAACTATGATGCTTAAAATATATGTACATATGTTACGTTATGTTGGTAATTATACAATTGTGACAATAATTATGTCATATTTATTACCCTTTTACTTCGGAATAATTAAAACCATTATGCTGAAACGAATATAAATAGATAAAAATTTGATATAGTCTATGGTAGAACACTTTATTTAAATCAAACCCAATAAAAGTAGAGCACAGGATAAAAGAATGCTTGAGAATGAAATTTTCATGCGAATACATTCGAGAATAGTATGCCTTCTAATATAAGACACATCTGATTATTTGTTTGTTTCTACTTTATGTGAAAACTTATTTGCTAAAAAAGTTCAATAAAATCGACTTAATTGTTTACGTGTAAATTTGTAAGTTAATCACATAGGCATTTACTTATTGATTTTCCTTGAAATAGGTAATTTGTCCAACGGTGATATAACAAAATAATTGATGATTTTAGGAGAGGCTTTGATGGAAAATTTGGTATCAAGTATCTAAGTCTCAAAATCGATCAGCCTAAACAAATATCTATCTTAAGTACCAATTACACCAAAGCTTATTTATTGCACAGTACTTTCCTACAATACAGGGCAATATTTTGTACTAAGGCGCAACTGCAGTTTTTTGTTTGTTTCGTCGAAATAAATGGACTTTCGACGTTCACTATCAACGCAGAATATGGTCGGAGCACGCGAACATTGGTAACGGAAAGTGAAAGACTGGATATGTCTTTAGTTTCCTTCAGAGTGGTCGCCTTTTGACCTGATTCAAGTTTATAATCAAAATGCCTACCAAATCGTTGTCCCGTAAACATTGCTAATTCAAGTTTTGTACCTGACATGTTTGTTATAAGAAATTTATTTATCAAACGACCATTACTTTTTGTCTTTTATTATATTAAGAAGGTTAGCTAATTTAATAAATTTCCCTTGTTTATTAGTATCTATCTAAAGTTTTGTACAGTAATCAAAAGTTGTATTAACAGGCATCTCATATTTTTGTCCATAATGCCAATGGATATAAATGGTGGCGGGCAATAGGAGAGGAGCTACACAATTAAAATTTCATAAAACTTCATCAGCATAATTCAATCAGTTTAGTAATGGTCTGTCTTAGATGCATAATGTTTGAATAATTTTTTTGATCTTGATTTGGAGAACTTTTTAAAAATATCAATGAGAACAGGTACGAGTAGGTAAGTAATTATTAATGACAAGCGTGAGTACTGAACGAGAGGTAGGTATTAAGTTCGGTCGTCAGGTCGGGCAAATTAGGGTTTTTCTGACTTGAAATTCCCAGTAGTATCTAATAGGCTCACAAGGTAAGACGCATAGGTGAAACGTGGGAGTCTACTGTACTCCTCTGTACACGTCTTCAGGTATTTTAGGCGTGGTATTACCCTTACTTCACAACAATATGTATTCTGATGTTTTCAAAGTCAAAACCTTATCACATCTATATTTCCTACTTGCGTGTGAACAGGAAATTAAATTAACGTTTTCTCGGATGACAGTTACTGGTGTAATGGATAGGTGCAGATATTCCCAGAGATGCATAGGGGTTGCCGGGATTGTATACGAGATATTCCTGCTATGTTATCGTATAGCGTATTATTTATAAAACACATCTGTAATATACGTAACACTATAATTTAAAACAATGATGAAGAACATTATTTATTATGTTAATATTTGTTCAGATGCTACCCTAGTGGAGAATATAATGAGGAAATTTGAGACCCAACATTCTGCAGCGCTCTGAATGTCAAATATACCTCTTTCTCTTTTTCTCTGCTTGCATTTACAGGGTTTCATTCCGACTCCTTTCAAAATATTTTTTCTAACCCCCGTGTGTTTTCGGTCGAGAATTACCCATACCTAGTTCAAAGTGTTCTTTGAATTAAAGTCAAAGATTGAATATTCCTCGTTCTTCGAATGAGGGTTTATGTTTAGCTTTTGAGAACTGGAATTCTTGTCCAAGGATTATTTTATGAAATGAGTCATATATATATATGAAATCACTGATGTGGAGTACACTGTTATCACGCCACAAAATTCGTCTACAACACCAGCAGCGGTCCAAAGTTCTCCCCTAGTTCGGCTATATTTTTTAATTAAACCTCTTGTTGCACCTCGCATTCATAACAGATGTCAACTGATAATGGCCAAAGTTAGAAAGAACAATACGAGGAGGTTGGTGCTATGTGGATAGCTTAAGAATTATAAGAGTGTTGGCAACAATGTCTATAAACAAGCATTCATTTGTACCACAGTCAGTAAAATAAAGATATAAAATTATTAACTGTGCCCAATTCAATCTGCGATGTAAAAAGCCACGGTGATCATTGTGGCAAATATCTCGTTATACGCCTAATTGCAAATTTTCAGATCTTTCGTCAATTAAATGAAAAAAATCCCCAATTCCCATAAGATGAAAAATTTCAAACCATCGATGTAAAAGTGGTTTAAACTTTCCCCTAGTTGGCGATATTTTTTAATTAAACCTATTGTTGCAGCTCCCGTTCATAACAAATGTCAGCTGTTAATAGCAGAAGTTGCGAAGTGGTCTGGGAGTCCACTGAAGGTGGCTTCCCCCGATAATTGGTTCTCGTCTCCCCACAGCTCACTAATTGAAAGCGGACTCATAGCGTTTACCAACATTTTATTGTCGTTACGGATAATAGATAGCGCACGTATGTTCCTGAGGAACCCTCTATATACATACTTTATAATTAACTGCCATTCTACTTATAGTTTTGTTTAATACAGATAGTGTACTTTTTTATATGCCCCAGCTTTGCCATCTCCTTACACAGTATTATAAAGCTTTATCAAAGCTTTTTTCTAGCAAATTACAAAGTCTTTCAGTTTAATGTAATTATAGTTACATTATTTTCAATATTTATTAAACTACTTATATAAAAGATTAGTGCAGAGTTTGACAGTTTGCCACGCTGGCCAAGTACGGGTTAGTACTTTTCATACACATTAGAATTTTTTTTTAATATATTCTAAGGTATACAGATTTCTTCATGATGTTTTCCATCACCCGATTAGCAAGTAATATTTAAAATAAAAACGCACTTTTGCATGGTGCGCGCCATGGATTTGAACCCAGCACTCCGGAATGAGACGCTGAATTCTCAACCACTAGGCTGTCAAAGCAAATAATGATGTTTAAAAGGCATTAAAATTTTTCTTAAATCATGCTATTGACGAGCTTCGTGTTATAAGGCTCCACTAATAAAATATTAAAACGTTTCGTGCAAAGCGTGTAATGAGAAACCTTAACTGTATGGCGGTTAAAACAACCATTAACTGTGTTGTTACGATACGTACGGAAAGATACAGTCGTTGCGATATCAGTTGTGTGCATCTGACAGGATAATTGAAAGCCTTATCGTCCTTTTTTTATTTCAATTTCTCCATTTTAAAATTTGTGTGGGTATCAAGGCAAATACACGTATCGATTGGGTCGCTGGTCTCGTTTTCAACGATTCTGACTACTGAGTCGAAGGTTGTGGTTTCGGTTCTCAGCTAGCTCATATTCGTGTGGTGAACATTTTTGTTGTTTTTTTTTTATATCTGGAATCTGGATATCCTAAATGAAATTTACAGTCTCGTTCACGTTATTTACTGTATACACTACAATAATGTACTGTATAAAGTAAATAACACGAAACATTAATAATTTATGTTTGAGGTTGCTCGCAGGTGTCATTAGATAACAGATGATCACTGCCTGCATTTGCTATTTTCTTGATTCACAAAAATATTTGAATTGTTTTTCTGATCTCCAAAATTCTTGGATAAAGCAAAACAAAAAACTATTACATTGCATCTTTTGACACTTTATTTTGGACTAAGATATTAATAATAACGAGTAGTCGCTTAGTTGCAAAAAATATCCTGAAATTCAATAATATTTTATTGGGATTAAAACTTATTAAGATTGTTTTATAAATTATATCAATTGATATTAATAGCACAAAGGATTATGAAGAATCGGTTAATCATCAAGGGAATAAGACTCTTATTAATGGGTTCCTTTGCTCCCCAACGTCTACTGATCAAATACGTTTGAAGATCTCATATTGTGTGTAAAAAGATAAGACACGTATGAGGTTTCAGAACAAATCTGCTTTCCCCAAATTACTAATCTATTTATTTATTTACTGTTGATGTAAATACCCTATTGTTGAGGTATTTGCACGACCCTTATTAGCGTTTAAGAGCAAACAATCATACCCTCATATCTATTTTTGCCGCAAATCAGGAGAACCGGGAGTTACTTCTTCTAGTCATTAAGTGGTAGGCAGAGTGTTAATGTGCAACGTGAGGTTTTAACTTTTAGCATGGTGATACTTTACAACATGTCGCTCAATTGTGTGAAATTTGTAACATGTCAGGAAATATATTTTAAGGAAAACGGTTTTGTAAGTTTGACATCATAATTATTCCACGACTATTATAACTTTACTTTTGAACCGAAAAATTGTGATATCAGTCTTTTACAACCGTTTTCTGAAACATACCATCATCATCATCATCATCAGCCTACTCCCGTCCACTGCTGGACATAGGCCTCTCCAATAGCACGCCACTGAGCTCG
>DWDT01004966.1:0-10770 GCA_018245595.1 Microceris scylla
AAATGGTGAAATCCGTAGACGAACTGTAGTGTGTGTAAGACACCTTATAATATAAATTAGAGTAAGTTGTATATTGAACAGTTACAATAAAGACGTCAAACCATCGACACGCCTCTGAATACGCATCGAGATGCTAACACATTACATGGCGACCCTGCCAGGATTGCTTAAAATTTGAAATCACTTTTGAGGCCTCGCATCGGTGAATGAAATAATTTTAAAAAGAGCTTAAGATTGAATTAATGATTTTAAGAAGACAGTGATAGTCGTTGGATGAGAGTAGTAGATTGCCAACAGTTGTAACACTCCTTGCGAAATATTGGTACAGCTCTCTGATTCTTAATACTTATATATGATGATCTTGATTAACCATATCGGACCACGAGTGAAGTAAAAACCATAGAAATAAAGAGAAAGATTGATAACTTATTTTATTTGTATCGTAATGAAACACTCACTAGTAAGAAAATAAATTACTTTGAATCAAGAAGAAAAAAGTTAGGTGGAGCAATTGGAAATACGTCACATACAAAAAAACAACATTGTGAGAACATCGATCGGGGATTGATGTGTGTGTTCAGTTCAATTAGTTACCAAAGGTAACAAAATTTCTGGTGCCAGAGCACTGTAACGAATTGTGGTTGATATCTAATCAAAACCGTGAGAGTAATTTAGCCCTGATCGGTGCGAACATTATTGTAATATACGCAAGATTAATCCCTATCCTACATTATTCTGGAAACCCTTGAGTGATATTGATTTATTCGTGCTCCACATCAGCTGCCGGTAACCGTTTCTTGGTAAAAGCATGCAAATGTATCATTGTCCTTTACGTTTAATGAATTCCCGGAATTTGTTACGGATTCGCTATATTGTTTTCGGAACGGATTTTACGATACCGAAAATGACAACAATATAGTATGATATTACTCTATCTTCGTACGAGTATAAATGTATTATATTATCGTAATTAATAACTCCATACAAATTTAATTACTTCTCTAACTCATCGACCTTTTGGTGGAATTGGGCTACTGATAAGAAGCATAGTAACCGTTTTGATTGGAACATTAGTTTCTTCTATGGGAGTTGTTTAATGTATCTGTGATATGGCGTTCTTCAGTAGCGTTATAAAGTTTTTCACGCCAGACAGCACATTGACAACCCCTCTAATATAGCACTAACCACCAGGAGGGTCGTTTGCCATGCCTGTAAATATAAAAAAATTTTGGTATGTAAAAAATGTCTATTGTAAAACATTATTTAACCTTATTTTATTCACTGCACATTTAGAGTTCCGTTTCAGACTCATCTCACTTATTTACAGTCTTCCTTCTATTATCATCCATTGTACAAATACTGGTAGAAGTTGATCAGCCAAGTTAATGAAATCATAAAACGACTCGGAACCTTTTCGTATCTTCTATAATATGTACTTTGTTGCAAAACCACTCTTCTCTTTTCTAGTACTTTTTGTAAGAAGTTATTTTCTTGTTAGGAAAACAAATGAAACATCATGAAGTGGATTTTTAGGAAACATAATAGGTACTTTGTGTGACGTTACTTTGTCAGTATTCCTAATTGTCACAATATTTGGGATAATTGGTTATTTCAAACAATTTCGAAACACCGTACTAAATTTTAAATTTAGTTATGCAATGTGTCGTGTCTACCGAAAATTCTAACTCAGTACATATTCTAAATTCCAATTTCAACACATTGTCAGTTGACCAATTTATCTTACCAGTAGTTTTTACATCCATACCTGTTATATACCTTCCTGGGATCATAAAGGTTACCTAAGAACAATTAACCACTCGTACGTCGAAGTTTGTTCAGAAGTTACGAACACGTTACAGCAATTTATTTCTTTTTGTTCCACTACAATTAGGGACGGAGGTAATTTCCCTTTTTCCGTTTAACATTTTTTTTTCTACTCATATAATAAATACTCGGAACCGAGACGAAAGTTTCTGAACTTGTGAAACTATATCATATTTCTGCGGTTGAACGAAATTGTACATTTTATTATTATAATTTCTTTTAGTTATGACTGGAATTACTGAAACATTAAATATTTTGATGATTATCAAACATTGGGTTCGCGTGTAGTTAGTTGACAATAAATAACAATAGTATCCGCAAATTATCACGATTTAAATATCTAGAGAGTACATGAACTGGACTCTACACTTTGTTATTGTTAGATGACGCTTAGAATCTGCCGAAAGTGTAGTTATAGAAGCGTCTTAGATCCATATTACCACGCTTGGTTGGTCACAAAATCTCAATATAAATAAACTATTTCGTGATGAAATTACAGTCCTATTTACCTGATGTGATCTTACCCGAGTGTAGTGAGACACAATTCAGTCTCTTTCAGATAGATAGCGAGATAGAAAGCTGACTGTGTCAGTTGTCTTCAAATCGAATGCCAGCAATGTCTGCTGTTTAAAACGAAAAGCAATTATGCTTCCAACGTCGACCTTGTACAGCTTCTAACAGTATGAATCATTCGTTTACTGAACTTCTGCCATTTATTACGAGCTGCGAGTTAGTTTTGGAAAACTGCTGCACTCGCCAATTTTTCACAAGTTTCGCTAATCTCACGACCCCCAACCTTAGTGATGGCAATAATGGCATTTTTTTTTCACGGAAAATGTTCTCGAAAGTTATAATACTATTTCTTATATATATTTCGGTGCAATTAAAGCTTCCATCGTTGATCGTCGCGTTATTTCAGTCACGCGTCCCGCTAAATGGCAGAGTTATAACAAACTGCGAGAAAGTTAGTGGCTCTAATGATGTCGTAGTTTTTGCGATAATAACTCGAGGTGAGGTCCGGCCCTTTTGTATCCGTACGTGATTGTACTGTAAGATTATTTTGTATTACAAATACATCATTATTACGTATATATCGTGGATATACGAAACGTATAGGTGAGCTGTGATCTTAACTTATCCGACCTTCTGTAACTATAAATTTATATCTGCACGTAGGTTGTAGACTTATCCTGACTTTTGTAGACATTTTAAAGGCAGAATTGTACGGGCGACGGGAGAATTTATTTAATTCATTTAACATTTTTTAAATTTACATTAAGAATCCTAATAATAGTATTCACACTAAGGATCAAAGTCACTTGAAATGTAAGAAATTATAAAAACTGTAAAAGAAACAGAAATACATTACCGAAATATATCTCTATTATCAAAAATATTTTTGACCGCAACGGACTCTTAAGAATTTTATCAATTGAAAGTCTCAGAATTCGTTAAGCGTCTGTTGCAAAAAATAATAATACAAATTCAAGAAAATCAAAAGAGATAAAACTAAAGAATACTGAACAATTTCAACGCGGTCAATTAAACGAAGATTGACTGCTTAATGGATATTATCCTCTTACATGATTTTTCAAGTGACACGATACAAGATTTAAAACAGGGTAGTGCTCGCTCCGTTTAAATATTTGATCTCCTAAATGTAAGGTAAGGTAAAAGTGTGGTAATAAAAAAGGTAGAATTAAGAAAATAGGGTAGACGGTGCTATAAAATATAAGTTTCTACCAAGGGACATACGTTCACAGGGACGTAATGAGCCAAATCGTTATTTATACGTGTCTTCGCCCTCACATATTTGTCGACTCTCCTTTAGAACTTAAGTGAAAAGTAAGCAGAACATATTTCTTCATACAAACGTTTCCCGAACTAAGTTAAGAGTAATGTAACATGGATAAGGTAAGTGTATTACCAATAGCGAGCGACAATAGCTTGTGCGGAGAGATTTTAAAATATCAACAAAGTGGTACCGTTACAATGTACTACATGTGTAAACCATAAGGATTATGTGTAAAGACAGCGGATATAGGAGGATTGTCATTCTCTAAAAACGAGTTGGAAGGAGTAAATGCATAGAAATATTTCCTACTCATTAAACAGATACCGCGCCATGGAGGCTTATACCCGTAATCTCCACGCTGGGCATGCGGGTTGGAGATCGCAGTTGATGATGATGATGAAACAGATACCGCAAATATGTCTGTGACTGATGTCAGATGGCACTTCTTTTCTGTGAAAAATTCTAAAGACAAATGCTTTATATTTTAGAGCACAAATGACCATTTAAATTGTTATGAAATGCCGCAAAATATATACGTGCTATTTATTTCACGAATAGGTTTTTGTTTATAAATGTACCTACTATTTTAAATTTGAAAAGCAGCAGTGTCAAATTTTTCGCACTCTTTTTGTTAATATTAAGGAAAAATATAATAATAAAAAATAAATTAATATCGCCTTATTTTTACCGCGTGTGGTCAAGCGAATAGTAATGTTACCAGGCGTTTGCGAAATTCATAGAAACAGGCACCACGACTTAGTAAGCTTTGGTAAACATAAATTAAATAAATTATTCATCTATATTAAAGCGTTTAACGGATTTGTTACCAGCTTTATGAATATTTATGAATCTACTACTCGTGTATTGCGTATTCAATGTGCGTGCGGAAAACTTAGTGGTTTTAGTGAGAACACATTTTCGTTCTATTAAGATATTTTGTGTGTTACAAAAACAAAGCCTTATAATAAATTTATTGCATTTTCACCTTGCGGAAATCTCGATTAACCTGTAAGGATAATTATATACAAGAATATAACAAATTTACAAATTAATTTGATTTACGCATGGTGTAATAACGGTTATCATTATAACAATAATGCAACGATACAACAGTACAACTGTTAAACAACAACAACAACAACATAAAACCTTTCCATTCAGGTTATAAATTTCTTCCACCAAACTCATACATCGTGGGAGCGGATCTAAACAAAGAACGTTGACTGAAGAACGTTGCGTCCGCGAACCCCCAGACACTAATAGCCGCGGCTCCAAATCCGCCACTCGAACGATCCAGACAACTGTAATGCTGGTTGATCTTATCACAAACGAGATACATTCCGTAGCGTTTTCCATATAAATTGCTTGTGGCTTGTAATATACAACGCGAAAAGAGACGATGGCCCACGCGGGAGCGACCCTCGCCGTGCCTTTATTAGGCCAATTCGGTAAACGTTATTGGCACGAGTTTTTACGGAAACTTACGGACAAAAATTTATGACAGGGATCTGAAAGTCTCGTACGCAAAAAAGCCCAGAAGCTGTAAATAGCAACGAATATCAGTTTTTGTGGTGTTTTGATGCAAGGAATAAAGACGGAGTGCTCCACTGGGACTGACTCTAGTTCGCTGTTAGGTAAAGTTGGTCCTGATATATGTATATGTATATATTCGGCCGAAATATTCTGAGCTTAGTATCTCGCTAAGCTAGGAATATTCCGGCAACGATCTCGTTTCGAGAAAACGATTTTCTTTGAAGAAATTTCTGTGTTATTAACGGGGGTTTGCCGTAATACGGATGTGAGATCCAGTTATTAACTCCAAAGAAATGATTTTTGGCTAAATATAGGTACTACAAGTTGGCATTTATGATTTAACAATTTGAAAATTATGTGAAGTTAGAAAAACTGTGTTTTATGTCAAATATTTATTTTGATTAAATACATATATTAGGTTGATTACAGAGGTATATACAAACAATAGCAAAATACCTGTTACTGTATGGAGCTTATATTTTGAATGTTGGAAGCGATGATGACGCTAAAACTGAATTTTCCTTGAACCGATAAAGTAAGAATGTTTTCCAGTGCAGATTTACTGTTTGTGTTCCAATACATCATTTGTAAAACTGTTTCCAATGTTATTATTAACCCACAAATGCATGCACACTCTTGATATAACTTACAATTTTTATATTTCAACTAGTTTAATTTTATAAATGTTTCTATCTTAAATGTGTAATAAAATATGGAGTTGCAATTACTTTAATGTGCCGTACGTTTGGCTTGAAGCAGACTTTCTTCTATTGCTACCAGCACATTTAGGTGCAAATCCGTTAATAAGTTTTAAAAGCACGAGTATGTTCTTGAAAATCTCCTACACGTGCACATACAGCTAAAAGATGACCATAACTTTCAGATCATATATATTATCACAAATCGTCAGCATCAAGCCATATTCTACGAATCCTAAGCACTTTTGTTTTTACCACACTATTATAATCGTTTTGTAAATTTGCATTAGAATATAAAAATAACAAAACTATGACAAATATTTAACATTCGTACGTCATACCGGAGTAAAATAATATTTTATGTATTTTAAACATTAAATAATCTTGTTAACCCCGCTTCACAAATAATCTCATTGGTTGCGTACGAAAAGTTTGTCGTAGTAAATTTTATTATAACAAGCCCCATTTCACGTGTAACAGTAAAATTATAATATCATAACAATCTCATATAACAGTTGCGTAGAACAGGGAACATTATTACTGTCGCTACATTGTTACGATACAACTGTGTTGAGGGGGATTTATTACGAAAGAATGAATTTACGCTTCCGACGACATTCGTTGCAGACGTAAACACATAATTGTCAGTGCATGCTGTACCTATTATTCATGGGTTAAGTGTTCCGGATATTCATAAAAGCAATACAAAGTGGATCCGTAGTGGTAACTGTCTATCTCTGTCAAAGAATTTCCGTTGGTAAATTTAATAAGGAAGATTGCTGTGAAAATCCGCCTCGTTGATTCCACCGCAGTGTACGGTCGGAAAAATCAGTCAAACGCCGTTGGCCCCGTCAAAGGCCACTTTATTTTGGTCACGTGCGAGCTTGTTAATGAAAATAATAGGAGAGAAAAGTTCGACACGAATCGAGCGGCTGGGATACGAATTCGGATACCAGAATTCGAATTTTATTTTTATTCTGTCTGTATTTAGAACGAGAATAATATTTTGATTGACTCCTCGTGAGTACGTATGTCGATACGTATAGTTTTGAGCGGATTGTATCTGGTTTGGTTGCTTACCATAAGTGAAGTTTGTTGGAAAAACCTAACGAATGTCACTTGAAATCGTAATGGAATTCGTATTGGTATTTGAACATAGTTGAAAGATGGAATTACACTCGCTGAAGTCACATTTATTTATTTATTGGAATCTTAACTCAGCAAAATAATTGCTTCGGAAAACTATGCCTAAAAATGACTTTTTTCGCTTTACATCTCTCAGTAGCAACAATATATAGCATCAAAAAACAAGGAGAATATAAAAATAAATCAAAAGGGTGAATAAAACAAACAAACAATACGGTCGTATAAAAAGTCAATTAAAATCAATACCTAAGGAATAACATTCGAAGTGCGTGCCAAGAAATCGAACCCCAACCTCTGGAATGAGACGCTAACTTTTGAACCAGTAATGCAACATTAATTCTGTTGATATTATCGCTAATCCCACCTGTTTGTTCATTTGTTTTGTAATGTAATATTTTTATACTGTATCATTGTAAGGTTTGATGTAATCATATTATATTTACTGTAATATATAAAGCTTCTTTATTACCGCCTCCATAACTCGTAAATATCATGTTTCATAGCTCTCCCTATTTCTTAGATCGTTTTTATTGTTACAATATACATATATGTACATACAAATTCGTTATGGGTATTACTCCGTACTATGTAGGTACATATTATATATTCTGTTATGTACAACCTACATATAGGACATATCAATGCTTTTATTATATTGTTGACGATTGTATTTATATTATTAATAATAACTAAGGTTATATAAATAGTAATCAAAATTATATTAACAGTAATAACTACACAGTATCTATTTTAGGTTTAACGACATTGTCTATCGTTGGATATATTTCAAAAAACGTTTCATAAGCGTATCGCAGTGTTGACCGAACCGTCAAAATTTTTAAACATATTCCAAACGTATTGGCAGGTAGCGGACAAAACCGATTGTTCAAAATTATTTACATGTGTGTGTGTGTGTGTGTGTGATGGCCAATTGGATGGTTCACTAAATGCCAGCGGGCGGGTTAATTTCATTTGGCCCGCGGGTGTGGACCATTTCACAAAATGTTTACTTACCTTTTGTATATGAGGTAAATTAGATATATGTACCATAATTTTGAGATGAAACGGATATTATCTTGTAGGTAATTGTAATATGCGTCAACATCGATTTGTCTCTGGTTGTCTCGCGTCTTTAGATAGCCTATTAAAATGTAGTCGGAAATAAGAACAGTTTTATTCGGACAAGTGGCAAAGTAAACATCGCTGGTGAAACGTGGGAGTGTACTACACTCCTTTGCCTACTCCGTCGGGGATTACAGGCGTGATGTAATTTTATTTAAAGATGCTAATTACACAGTCAGGGGTCACAGGGACAGACTACTGTTGAACTTATCCTAAGTAGCAAATAATTTGATTTGAAGTCTTAAAATATTTAGTGCAACCAATTAGGAAAACAAGTGAGTTTTTAATTACTTTCGTTGTTCTTATCGATGACATTTGTGTAAACATTATGTGAAATTACGATTTGTAATATTTGATATTGCGTGCAACTAAACGCCTAGAAAGAACTTGGCATCTTAGATAAAAAAAATAACATTTGGCTCCCGATACATTAGTATATATTGTATGTACATGCATCGATTAAGAATAAAACGGCAGTCGCTGTAATACCGAAGATAAACACCGTGGGAAACATATAAACCGTAAACTTGTCAATAATAAACTGTAATATCAAATATAACGACTCCTACTTGATCAGCATGGCAGACTAAGGCACTGACCCCACTCATTCTGAGAGGCGGTTCGTACCGAATAACGGAGTGATACATATAAATTCTGGTGGTAGAGACAAAACTTTACAATTGATTAGATCCTAACGTCTGCTAGAAGATAAATAGTATTTGAATAATATAATAAATACATGAATGTTCTCTAAGTTTAATCAAATTTTTTGCCAAGTCCCGCAGACTGACTGGGGATAGCTACAGCCCGAGGGAGCCAACCGCTGTCACTGAATATCAACTTCGCTCTTTGTCCTTGAGTCGCGCTGCTGTTGTATAATTATTCCCGATTCTGTGATATATTTTTTGTACAAATGTTCTGGAGTGACCTTAACAAAAACTATTGTGGAGATATTTTCAGTAATTTAGAGAAACGCGATTCAGCTCAGTTGTAATAAGTTGGGAAACTTGCTGTTTTAGTTTTCACGTTCTTGTCTACTTGTGAAAAAGCTGAGTACACTGGATAAAAAGTATAAAGGTCTGTTCTAGAATATTCTATACAATGTTAGGGTTTATTTTATTCATACATTTTATTTTCTTTTATATTTTTCATCGGTAACATGGCTGGGCGGATTTGTGTATTACAAATGTACCTAATGCAGTTATTAATGGGGTTCATAAAAATAAATAGTCAAAAGTCAAAATTTCATTTCATCGGACTCTCGAAATTAGAAGTACTAAGCATAGCGCGATGGCGCTCATTGCGGGACGCCTATGTCCAGCAATGGACTGAGATAGGCTGATGATGATGGTGATGATGAAGCATAGTAATAGTAGGCGTTATTATACTGTACAGTAAGGCAATATTTTTTTAATATCGTGAAATTTTAATGATAGAAAATGAAAACATTTTCTGTCTAAAAACTTCTCAAGAAACTTAATTCATTTGTCTATTATAATTAATAAATTACCATATAGACAGAATGCACAGATATAATTCATTAATAAAAACATCTCCGGCTACATTAACAAGTACATATTGCTCTCGTATTCTTTCGCGTTTCAATAAACGTTTACGAGTACACAGTCGCAAATCCTTTCGACACTCACCCGGTGATGATGTATTTGTGTTTGCTGGAAGCGCCTCAAATGTTACCGCAGACCGTCGCTTACATGAAAACACGTAAGGGGTAATTCTGTGCCCGCGAGACTAAATGTGTGAACAAACAGGGGTTGGATATCGTGTGAACTTGTTTGGCGTCAACAGAACGTCTCTACATATGGGCAGTTTTTTACAATATATCTCCTATCTTGTCCTATTATAAAAATGCTGCTGTGAAGTCTCAGAATTTTTTCAAGTTGTCCTATTATTCGAAGTATACTAGACGCTATTTTAGGATAAGAATGTACTAGACAAGTTAACTAGGATCTTTGTTACAAAAATGATTTACGCTTCTACATATAATTTTAGTTTGTAGTTAGTTTACGTGACTATTATGAAATTGGCTTATTTAATGATTATAATAATCAATAAATACACAGGATTTAAATGTCTTGTTACACGTAACATAATATCGTCACTGTATTTACCCAAAGGGACAAACAAAAAAATTTAGAACCTAAACTTACCACCCTTTTTTTTATACATTTCATGGAATGGACTAAGACCGTCATGGTTACAGTCAGTTACAAATCCAGATTTTAGGAATTTCAAGTTAAAAAGCATGGTACCACAAATACATACATACTATGTTATCTGTCACTTGTTTCATTTTCCGCGATGACATTCGAACGGCCCACCCCTGAAACATGTCGCGGCAACTAGGCGGCACGACGTTTCGTATCTATTTATTAGTAACACATTTCAGCACGTTCGCAGAAACATTTCTAGCGACGCACGCGATGATGTGGAGATGTTATCTGTCTGCTTAACGTCTTAGACGTGAAAAATTTCCTCTCAATATTTAGTTCTGATACTACAACATTTTAAAACAAATATATCGTATTTAATCGCTGCAAACTATAATATAAAAAACAATATTTTCTAAGGTGTGTGAAGTCTGCCAACCCGCACTTGGCCAGCGTGGCAGACTATGGCCTTAACCCTCTTAAT